>JAZAYU010000840.1:0-139922 GCA_038501625.1 Corbicula japonica
GATATTTTATATGTTGGTGAGCTTTTGCATGCAACATTGTTGAGCTGAAGGGTAGGTTGGAGTTGTTTTACCGAGACAACTTGTACTTTTATGTTGATATGAGAACCTGTTGGGGCAAGTTCGTGCACCCTAGAACCTGGTTTAAACCCCCAGTGGCAAATTATTTTGCCACTGACCGTTTCAAGGCGGTAACCCCAAGGGTTCTCATTTTCGTTGTTTGTGGTGTCTTATTTGAATTTGACATACTTATAACTCTTCTTTTTCGCTGCACTCACAATACACAGCCTGCCCACGCAGCATTTAAACCGATTGGTTAAAAGTATGCTTTGATTGAAGCAATTCACTAGTTAAGAAAACAAGATTTCTTACATTAATTTAATAACGACCTCATATTATTTTGACACTGAAACTTATTATCGAACAGCTGACGAGAACTCTGGACGATTGGTATGGAAGCATATTTGTGCCACAACTTAACCACATAAAATAACGTGAAAATAATGGAGGATTTCGCAAAAAAAAGGTTTTTTTCGCGAAAACATCCATATTTTCACGACAAAAAAAAGTTATTTTAACACGAATTTATTTCTGTTAGTGCTCTAAATTTCCACAACATAAAGATAAAGTTTTCATGTAAATAATGGAGGATTTCACGAAAACACATAACTTTTCACGAAACCTTAAACATTTCACGAAAGATAATTTTGCATGAAAATAATGGAAGATTTCACGAAATCAGATTTCGTGAAACGAAAAACAGATAACTTTTCATGAAAGCGTAACAATTTCACGAAAGATGCCAGTTATCTAAAAATTATGGAAGCATAATTGTGCCACAACTTAACCACATAAAATAACGTGAAAATAATGGATGTTTTCGCGAAAAAAAGTTAACTGTTTTCGAGAAAAAAAATCTGTTTTCGTGAAATCCTCCATTATTTTCATGGATACTATATCTTTATATTGAGACAATTTAGAGCATTATCAGGAATAAATTCGTGTTAAATTCTTTTGTGTGTAATTTATGTTTTCGCGAAAAAAAACTTTTTTTTTGCGAAATCCTCCATTTTTTCACGTTATTTTATATGGTTAAGTTGTGGCGCAAATATGCTTCCATAGATTGGATACGCAAAATATCTGAAAGTCAGTACCCAAGACTGCTTACCTTCTCAAATATCGAGTTGAATTGAAATTAAGCTCAGTCTTAAAATGACCAGTCAAAAGCTAGTGTGGTTTTCATAAAATAATCTTGAACCGTGGACACGACTTTAGTAGTTTTTATAATAATCTGGGTTTGACGACATTGTGACCATTGCTATAATTCTAAAATTTGTACACAACTTCATGAACTGATCGACAGCACTCTTGTAAGATACCGAGACGCACTTTGATACATCGGTCATTTTCTATTACGAGAAATTAATATTCCCAAGAAAGTATGGCAGATATTAAGTCTCACCAAGTGTTTCTTCCGTAGAATTGTTACCCAGCACCGAGTGTCGTTACCGAGTCATTGTCGCTGAAAAATCTCGATTTAATCATATAGATACTCCATTGGGAATACCGCCTCCAACAGAACAGTTTCTAGTTCCCACCGTATTTATATCAAGATTGTCCTAACTAACATCTAGTCTAGATCAAGATAAATGGCATACAACACGATCTCGATTGGTTGCGTCGTCGGAATTGCAGGGCTAGGCGCTGTTGCCGTGAATGTGCGGGTTCGCTCCCAACTAGAGGCAATATCATTTTTTTTACAACTGTGGTGTAAAACTTAAAATACATCGCTTTATTTATTAACTGTGTGCTGGACAGAAGTAACATAGGGCTGAAATCATATAATTGGTAAATTATTATATACCAGTAATAGGCTTAATACCACCTATGCAATTAATAAACAAACATCAATAAAATTAATGCAATGGAAAGCTCTCAACAAGTGAAAAATGCATATCAGGAATTGCTACATTCAGAAGACACACAGCCAAGAAGATGAGAAAAAGAGACGAGAGTTAATAATAGGATCAGCTTCAAAACAGATACCACAAATATTTTACGAAAATGAGAACCCGAGGGGTTACCGCCTTGGAACGGTGAGTGGCAAAACAAATTGCCACTGGGGGGTGTAAAACAATTTCTAGGGTACACCAACCTCACACTTGCCCCAACGGGTTCTCAGGAAATAACTATACTTTGCCAACCCCTTGAATTTCATCTCTCAGATGACAAGATTTCATCAAACAAGCGTATACAACTTTTCAAACTGAACTCGTTTTCGGTCGCTTTCAAGGATCACTGTTCAACTATTTTGCTATAAGATCAGTCTTAAATCAAGTTCTTTTACCGATGTTAGTAACTATAACTACGTGTTGATCATTGTCCAGCTTACTTGTTCAACTTCGTACCCCGGTTAGTTAAACTACTTTCTGGATTTTGTTTGCCAGATGCGCCTTAACCTACCAACAAATGACACATACACTGTTCAGTAAGATGTTTACTAAATTTCGCGATCTAGTTAAATCTGAAACGTCTGTCAAGTACGTCACGAAAATCACGAACCTGTTATGTTCTTTGTCGAGAAAACACAAGAAAATGGTAAATACCATTCCTGTATTAACACACCAAAGGCTAGTTACTGCAAGCACTCCCTAGACATTTAACATGACCTTTATCACGTATAACAAATTGTTGCCACATTAAATGATACAATGTTGAATATCCGAAGACACAATGCATTATATTTATAACCTATAGAATAGGATCAAGATATTATTCACGCTTAATTTTGCTAAAATCACCAAAGACAATTCTATAATAAGTGTGATCCCCACTGGACTTTTAACTGTCTGTGACCAAAGTCAAACAACACAAGACAAAATTAGTTGACAAAGTGACACGCTCGAATAAGTGCACGAGTTCATTGTTCTACAAGTAAAACACACCACTGTCACTCGTTAAAACAAGCGTTAAATTTCCCCAAAATGCCACATAGGTCGCTCATACTTTTAATTTTGCACACAGTCGGATGCATTTTCAGTTTATTTAATGCGAAACCGGATTATAACGAAAATACGAATGTAGTTATAAAAATGGAATTGTTATCGTTTTCCTTTTATGCTTCCAAACATTGTTTTAGCAAGATCAGTGTTAAAACGAATTGTCTGTACTGTGTACGATTTTGTTGATTCATCTCAACTTTATTTGTGATTTAGGCATCTGGCCCCTACGATATTATCTAGTGACATTATCCGTGTGTCAACCTCTTTCGGGAAATCATGTGTACACCTTGACTGACAGTCAGTCACGAAAAAATAAACACTGAATATGACTTCTTAAATAACAACAAAAGTTTATGGGTTAACGGTTAAGGGTTGATTGGACTGCGGAATAGGTAAGCTGGTCCCTCCTAATGTAAAGGTAAGCACCATTTCATGTTTTTTTATAAAGCAGACATTGCCCAGGGCATAACAGTGAGTGGTGGTTCAACCTCCTCCACACATAAAGTAATTTTCTTAACTTAAACCGACATAACATTATTCAGGTGGTGTGGTGGGTCGTGGGTGCGTGCTGTAACCCCACCACCTCTTCCCCACCTCTCCTCCCAAAAGAGTCTTAGTTATTTAAATGTATAGATAACTCCAAAGTCATACAAATACGATGGCAGCGCCAACCATGGAACGGGAACTGAAAGCCAACAAATATGAAAATATTGCAGGCTCGGTTTGATTGAGTCTGTTCATGGGCAGTAATAGAAGGCATATTTCCGCCCACGCCGCCTAGCCTCGGGTTGAGCGAAAGTCAATATTTACAACAATAAACAGTTCAATTTTGATCCATCCCAAACGACGTTGTGCATATAATTGTGAACATGGAACCATGAGATATTTTCTGAGTAACAACATTCCATATTCAGTGGCGTAAGGTCCTCCGATAATAGAATGGGTTTGTCCTAAACGAGAAAACAATGGGCGGAACTTAACAAAAAGAATTATGACAGTGGATCTCAAAATATCACAGACAACGCCAAAGCAAAGTTTGAAAAGCAGGAAGAATATCTATGGGTGTGATTGAAAACTATCCAAATCTATATTGGCTGGGATATTGAAACTACCCTTCGTTAAACTGGCCGACATATCCAACTTTGCTCATCATCGGTTAGCAAAAATCGATAACGAATTTCTCAATAGATTATGAAGGAACAATTCAGTTTTTTCTTTACTACATTTTTATTTCTTAAACAGTCGAAAAAAAACTTAGTACATATTAAAGATAAATTTCTGCCGATTAAAATGGTTATTTTTATTTTAATTTATCTTAACGATAATTTGGTCCTTTTTGACTTTGAATATAGCCACCCTATTTTCCCTTTTATTTACATAGAAACTGTAGAGAAATTTGGATTTTTTCGCTAATCCTTACGTATTCTATTGTTAATATCTTTTATTCTAATTATAAGTTTTAAAAATCCCAGGTTACATATTTTGCAAAAAATATTAAGCTATTGTTTAAACTAATTTTTATTAAATTAAATTTAAAACATTTTGGTCCTTTTTAGCTTTTTCTAACATGACTATCTAATATTTTAAGTGAAAATTTAAGTCTCCGTAAATTTGCGAACATTCCCGATATTTTACGATCATTGACGGAAGATTGTTTAATTCGGCAGTCAAGTACAGAAAACAATATAGAGCCTTACTAGTTTAATTTGTAGAAGTTGGAGTATTGTTTTGAAATTGTGTGATATTACTTTGAATTAAGTAGAAACACTAAATTTTGGCGAATCCGTCAATATTTAAATTTCATAGACGGAAACAAATACGTACTAAATTATTCATGGCATTTAGAAATAAGTATATGTCTTTTCGATATAGTTGTAAAATAAAATCCGATTGATATAATAAACCCGGACGAAAGTCTAAAAATGTGATAATTGTAACAAATTACAATGAACCCCAGGTAAATCAACAGGTAAGAAATGTGACATTTTGTGTATTAACAATATGTCACATTGAGCAAAGATCTATATATTACATCTATCTATATAGGTCTTTGCATTGAGTCACAAAAAAATGTCAATCATAAGAAAATGCATAAAGAAATTAAAATCGTCATTAAAAAGTCTCATCTATATACACGCCCATCTAAAACAAAACAAGAAATATCTTTAAAAAAGATAAACGGCGTTGATGGAAAAGATTTATATATACATGTACATGTATATAAGAAAGAAGGAAATACAGAGAGGCGAAGCAGACACAGTTTAGTTATTTTATTTTACTTGTTATAGCTGTTGACGAACCCTCCCTGCCTTCTTAGTATGACCTAGAGTTTAAGCGACCGAATCATGACAACTCATAAATTCATTTAAAGTGTCTTTCAAAAAAATGTTGAAGCTGATGCAACAATTTCATACAGTGATAACAAGTCGATTAAAGAAGCAATGTCTTACATTAAGTCTTGTCTACATTTATTCAGTTTCAATAAAATACCTCTTGTAGAGTTAGAACTCAAGATGAATAAATGTCCTTGAAATTTAATAAAAATAAATACAAACAGCCTGTTAAAAAAAGCGAAATCTACCAACTTGTACGTAATTAACTTTTAAAAAAAGTGTCCCTCATGAGTTTTGAACCCGGGGCCTCCGCTTCAGAGGCGAGAGTGTTAGCCACTACACTACAACGAACAGTATCAAAGGAACTAGAAAGAAACCAGTAAGAATTAGAAATATCTACACTTCTCTTTCGTTTTACACTGTGTGTAGTATGCAAGTGTTTACCTGACACCCAAGAATATTCCATATAAAAATGTATTTAAACCATCAATATTGACTTAACTGGTTATTTAAATCGTAAATATGTTTGTCTCCAATACAACACCAATCGAAATAATCTATTTGATTTTTCCGCTGCATAATAATAAAAATCCCACTAGATACCTCTCCACCCTGCTAGATGCCTCTATGGTGTAAATAGCTACCAATCGAAATAGTTTATTTCATTTTCCCTCTGCATAATAAGAGAATACGAGTATTATTTACAATATTTCATTGGTGGAAAAACTAGGTCAAAAGTGAGCTTAGACAGCTAACGCCGAAAAAAACAGATATATATTAAGATAACTTAAGTAAATGTTACTTAATTATTTGTAAAAGTTAAATGCTTTCTATTTACAATTAAGAAGTTTAAATATAAATTTTATCCAAAATTTATATCGTAAAATGCAATGGGAAAATTGAAATTGTTAATTTTAAGGAATATTTCTAAACACATTTGAAACATAAGCACGTAATGATGTACCCAACTGGAATTAAAGTTATAACAAATAAAAACTACCGCATCGTAATCTCTTCAACATGTTTCGAGATTACATTGTAAGATTTTTTCAGTAAAATATAATAATTCAATGAACTGTTATTCTTTAATTATTTTGACAAACAAGAGCGCAACAGTTATAGAACGAATTCGGTATTTTATTAACTGATCGAAAAAATGCATCTTTAATTTTATTGTACCCCCTCCCAATAAATGACGCGTTGTAAAAACAAAGTTATGACAGATCAATAATTAATATGATTTGTGGCTTATTTCCTGTACCGTGTTTAAACAAGGTAAATGGTTCCTATAAACAATGAACCTAGCAAATGCATCGATTCAATGATTTTAAAAGTGTACCGATTTGTTTTTTCGGTGTATATAGAAATTGAGAAAAGGCAAAGACCTATATATTACATCTCTATATTTATCTATAAAGGTCTTTGGAAAAGGCTACACATTCTGCCGCTTTTTTATTATGACTGAATTTGTAAATTCTTTAATGTATTAAGTTTACAAACCGTTTCACCAATTGTACACATATAAAAATTGCTTTCAAAAAAAATAAATTTATTCACAAGTGCAATAATAAGGATGAAATGGACCAGGCAGAAGTTATATATCGCGGGGCTTAGGATTTTAAAATAAATAAAATAATCGGACGTCTTTGTGCCCAAAACCAAATTAAAGAACTCGGCACTAAGTTAAACAGAACTGATAAAAACGAAGACATTGTTGAACGTATATTAATATGGTCTACCTCAAGCCTGTGTGTAACTTTTGCGCTATAGGAAAACTGATATTATACACTGTTATCTTAATTATAAAGTATTGAATACTAGTTTTGTTGTTATGTATAAAACTCTCAGAGATATATACATTATCAAGATTATTTATTGCTTATTTATTTCTTCATGTTACCTGCGTGCTTATTTTTTTCTCAAATGTTAAACTTTAACATTTTTGATAAATTTTGTAATTTTGAAAATATAGCTTTTACTTTTTGATTTCATTAATCTATTAAATTTACCAATTTTTGGCTAAAATGTCTTCATATATATTCGTTTAAAATATTCGAGTAATATGGGCATATTAACAAAAAGGTTGTATTCGTTTTCTATCAAATTATAATTACAGCATTTACAGATTCTGTTTTCCCTTGTAACACCCGTGTACACACCCATGTACAGTCCAGTTTCAATATTTAAGATACAACTTTTATGAAACGAACTGAATGCTTAATGATAAAACACTTTTGTGCTATTTTATTGGTTTTCCCCTCCGGCGCAAATGACATATTTTATTGACCAAAGACTTCGTTAATCTTCGATGATCTGACGACTGATAAGAAGGGCAGATAATTGACAATACCACACAGTCAATGCCGTACACTCTCCCTTTATGAGATGATGAGCAAAGTGCTATATGAATATTTAAACAAAAGTAATTTAAAGTACTATAACAACATAGTTTAATAGGTATTGTGCTAAAAGACTTTCAAAGGCCGTTACTGGTAACAGCTCCGATTTACGGGAACACTTTACAGCCGCCACCCGGCACAAACAACGCTAACTGTGATATTAAATAGGTGAAAAGGGAACTTTGATGAACATATTGCAAGCTAGGTTTTATTGAGCCTGTTCATGGGCAGTAACGAAAACACAAATCACTGAGAGACAGACGCAGTACATATTATCCGTATCCCCCCCCCCCCCCTAAAAAAAAAACAAAAAAAACAAAAACAAAACAAAACAAAAACATAAGTTCATAAGTTCAAGTTTACCATTATCTAGTTCAAGAATGCAGAGATATTCTGCCACCCGCAATGATTGACATTCTGCATGGTTTAAAATTAGCATATTACCTTAAAGAGAGGTTATTGAAACCCGTAACTACACTAAAAGTCAAACCAACAATTTCCAATATTCTCACGATAGTGTATACGTGTGTCTGCAAATAATGTGCTAACCTCGTTTAGATACATCAGGTGTCATTCACTAGCTAGGGTTATATATGTAGCAGTAGTTCTGTAGGTTTAGGTTTATTTGTTTTACTTTGCATTTTGTTATACTTCAAGTAATTTTACGTCTTTGCAATCCGTCCAGAAACATCAATCAATATGAACCCAGAGGGCCAGCGGCGTTGTTCTGGTAATATCCAACGCACAAGACACTCCATATTCATTTAGACAATTATGTTTTAGAGTCGCATATTACCAGAACACCGCCGCTGGTCCTCTTGTTTCTGTTTTTTAACGATATACGCCTTTCCAATAAACAGTTTCGCAGTCCTGTACGAGTTACTTCCCGTGACCAGATATCAACCCAAAACGAGGCTTCACAGGAAAGCTGAACTATCGGACTATGGCTTAAGCACATAAGGCCTAACATAATCCATTAAATTTCAGGTGTGTAATCGTCGCCGCCGGTCGAAAATAAGTTACTGGTCTGTTATTCTAGTCAGACATTTTTATTTTCACTATTTGTTAGATATTTGCATTTTTAATATTGTAAGAACATGTACCATTCTTGTTGATAGTGGGCAGTATGAAACGCGATTCGGATAAACGTTAGTATTAATGTTACGAATTTCTATACAGCATTTTCATCTTTATGTATTTTATACTTAAAATTATATTTAACTGGTATGAAATTCGCAAATTGCTAAGACTGATAATGTACTATACTCCGGAAATCGTGACATGTCAACATTCGGTTACAGTATCTGTACGTTATACTTGTACTCATCTATTACTTGAATTCATCGTACCGTTAATGTTCAACGAAAAATAATTTTGAATTTTTGAAAACGTCACGTATACTTCACAAGCAAAAATACGGTACGATTGATTTTGTCTTGAAATTAAGAAGGATCAATAAGGTTATCTGATTGTTCGCATCATTCATAGAATAAAATTCAAGGATTCTGATGCTGGCTTCTAATAAAGATGGAGATGCCGGCTTCAAATAATGATGGGAACATTTATATTAACATTAAGACTGCTAAGGTTTGAAATTCTGTCATTTTGGCGTAAACGCTCAATCGCTTGATTGAATATTTATAAAATGTTCTGCTAAGATGAGTTTCTAATTGATGTCTTATGGTTCTACTTGTCGTATTAAGGATTAATAATTCATATAACTGCTATATCAAATACTTTTGCTACCCGATTCAGTAATTAAGGATTTCGATATACTTATTAATTGGGAGGTGGAGGTACATAAAAAAGTAAACCGATCTTTATTGGTCAGTGATATCTTCTTCTTAGTAATTGACAGGGGACCCCTTGTGCGCGACAATTTGGCATTTTTATGACATGCCGCTTTCAAAATCAATCGCAGCCGGCATGTCAGTAGTTGATAAGACACGCTAAGCCGGAAACGACACTCAATTTATCCGTGGATAGAACACAAGCTGTTAGTTTAAGTCGTTTAAAGTAAACCTTGGCGCGAGGAATAATGACTTTACACTTTTAGTCAAATTAGATTTGTTGTTTTATAAACTATTCTTGATAAAAAAAATTTCATTACGCTGATGTATTATTACTAATTCAACGATAAACGAGAAAATATATTTTAAAAAAGAAATTTCATGATGAAAAACGAAAGTTGTAGGTACATGTTCCCTATTACATTAATACAGCGAGCAATAATTTTTCCTGTATAGTAGTCACGTGACTGAATAGGGGAGGTAACCGAAAAATTCACCAAATTATTGGAAAGGCGTTATCCTCATATTTATCGAAATACGCGTTTTGTGCGATGGAAATGTCACGATGAGGGTAATACTTTCTTTACAACAATACGCAACCCCATTTCGAACACCCTTGCACTAAAGTTACGTAGCATTGCGGCGTCACTAGTCAAATTATTGAATGAGATTATGTTGTTCGGTATTTGTAATTAACGCTGTTTATTCTCACAAAAACTATTTCACGAAACAATATCCATATGTTAAAGGATTGGAGAGAGTGCGATAAATATCACCCTCTCGTTTATCAAGGGAGAGCCAGTGTGTAATATTTGATACATGCATGGTTTATATAATACATAAAAACACCAAAGTAATCGTATTTTTGTTTAAAACGATTTACCCTCCGATAAATTGAAATTACGCGTAGTAGAAGTTGATTTAACTGTTACCAAATTAGGTTAGGGAATTAAAACTTCTGACTTTAAATTAATTGTGAAAATGTAAATCAAATTATAATTTGATATGAAAAAAATGCGAAAATATTATGTAAATATTACATGTCTGACAGGGTGACAGTAAAATTGTCAACTTGAGGAAAAATTGTCAACCGAGGCGAAGCCGAGGTTGACAGTATTTTCGAAAGTTGACAATTTTACTGTCACCCTGTCAGACATGTAACATTTATTTTATTTTACCGAAAAACTATTCAAACCATGAACAACTTTATTCAATAATGGTCTCGTTTATGGTAGAAAAACGTTTGTTGCTTGACATCAGGTTGAATTACACCAAATCACGCTGTATCCCTCAGTGGTCCATTCGAATGAAGTCCGTTTTAATAATATGCTATTTTTTCTCATCATCTGGGGGCCTCTTAACTGTTAGAAATCGGCCTGTTTGTGGCTTGTTTGCAGAAATAACATATCAGGAAAATAAATGAAAGCAATTTCATGCCTATATCTTGTTTGGTAGGGGCGAACTAGTTCCGGATCAGCGGATGTATATTTTTGGCACCGTATTTGCGATACCGCGTTTAAAATAGGGTCTGTCCGGTTAGAGATCAGTAATTTTCTTACAAGTAAGATAACCCTCTATTTCCTGTGTGTTTTTGAATAGATGAAATGTAGATCTTCACGGCAATATATGGTTGTCTAGAAATTAAGATGACAGAAATCATGTTAAATGTACATTGAATATTGAGAATTTAACATTGGGGTCTATGTGAATTGGATTTACCTTGGTTCAACCATCATTGTCGTCTGTTTACAACGGAAATGTAAAAATAGATATTGCACATGCGCGAATGGTACAGTATAATTTTCGAACATTTCGTACCTATGGTAGCGGGTGACAGTATTTTTCCGACAGTAAATTTTTTTGACAGTACTTATATGTCACGGTGGCCTATGGAAGATTAACATTGTAAATGCAAGTTGCTGTTTTTACAATAATCAAATACAATTTCATGTTGACAGAGCAGCGGAGCTTTTTAAATCACCGCTGTGAAATATACGCCCTGGGTATTCTTACTTAAACTGTGTGCATTTTATTTATGTTGCATTGTTTAAAAAACACTGAAATATGCATATCAGGAATCGCCACACTCACAAAACACAGCCTCCCCACGCAGCGAAAAAGAAGAGAGTAAAAATGAGCATGTGTTTATAAGTATGTCAAATTCAAAAAAGACACCACGAACAATTAACGAAAATGAGAACCTTGGAACGGTCAGTGGCTAAATAATTTGCCTCTAAATGTTTAAACCAGGTTTTAGAGTGCACCAACCTCACACTTGCCCCAACAGGTATTCATACCAACACACAAAAACAAATTGTCAAATATCTCCAACCCACCCATCAGCTCAACAATGTTGCATGCAAAAGCACACAAACATGTAAAACATAAGAAGCTTATAAAGTCCGATCGGAAAAATATCACGACTCATCTACGTGAGATATTGTCGGACGTTTTTGGTGGGAAAAAACAGTTGTGATCTCGAATGCATCATGTCCTGTAGGAAAGTTATTGTTGTATGAATCGTACTTGTAATCAAAAGTATTTATCTGAGCATAATTACAGTAAAACAACATTTTTCTTAGGGCAGATTAACACGGGCGGTTATAGGGGACGTATGGTGGTTTTGGAAGAAGTTTTCGCTGGTAAAAAGAGGGGGGGTACCTCCTAAAAGACCCCCCCCCCCTATTTTCCGGGGGTGTTTTTAACTGATGTGTAGCTGTTGTAACAGGTTTTTCAGTATACCGAAATAAACAGAAGTTGTCAAAACTGTTCAGACTTTGTTTTATTTCATATTTCATCGATCCCCAGAACTGGCATGAAACTTACAAAAACTTGAAAGTTTGAAAATAGAAAATATGTAAATATGTCAGACATACATCGAAAGTTGGTATCACAGCTGGTAAGAGACTATAGAAACAATATTTCTACAATCCCTGAACGTTTGAAGTGATCTGGCTGATTTGAAGAGAAACATTTACAGTGAAGTTTTCGGCAAATTATGACCCGAAATTCCGACAATTTTAGACGTTTTGTTCATATAACTCAAGAAGGGTACACTAATTGCGTTTATTCATTAGCAGTATACGTTTCATTTCATCAGTAAGAAATGATTTAACTCTAAAGATGATTGTTCTATAATGTGAGAACGTCTATTAAGATGAAACAACCAGCTTCCTCGTTCCTCGCCTCGCAGTAAAACTGAGTTTCAGTGTTATTTCATTTCATCAGTAAGAAATGATTTAACTCTAAGAAATGATTGTTCTATAATATGAGAACGTCTATTAAGATGAAACAGCTAGCTTCCTCGTTCCTCTCCTCGCAGTCAACTCTAAAGATGATTGTTCTATAATGAAATAGCTAGCTTCCTCGCTCCTCTCCTCGCAGTCAAACTGAGTTTCAATGTTATTTCATTTCATCAGTAAGAAATGATTTAACTCTAAAGATGATTGTTCTATAATGAAATAGCTAGCTTCCTCGCTCCTCTCCTCGCAGTCAAACTGAGTTTCAGTGTTATTTCACGTTTACACTCCTATTTTTACCTTCTGCCCGGTCGCGTCGCGGAAGGTAGAAAAGTGACTTGGACTCGATCCCATTTTTCGGCGCATACAAAAGTCTCGATCAAACTAACAACATGTTTGTATAGTGTGATACTAGTTCTACAATCGGTGAAAGTTTCGAGTGATTTGGTTAATAACAATCGATCCCACAGATGAAACTTAGAGGCTAGGTTTTCGGCAAATTTTGGTCCGAAATTCCGACAATTTTCGATGTTTTTTCAGTGTTTCTACAACATAGTTCATTTTAAACACATCAGTTGCCTGTGCTCATGTGTACCACACATTTTCCAACCAATTTTAACAATCAAAACAGCTCAGAACCATTGTAAGATCAAATTTTAATAACAATTTTTCATGACTCGGTCGGGTCTTGAAAACTGAAAAACAGGTCTCGGTATTTGAGTGATATTGCAGGATATAGACAAAAGTTTTTGAAAGTAAAACTATGCCTGTACAGCGCTACCTCAGAGCAACAAATTTGGAAAGTTTCATCAGTTTTTATTCAGTAGAAAACAAACGGCAGATGAAACTCCGATACCTATTTTACCAGTCTTACAAGGACTCGCGTTTGTGTATTTTCGCCTGTTTCCGTTTTATTTCACATAAATTCATGCGGTAAAAACTTCTTACAGGTGGGCTACTTGATGATTAATCCTTTTTGATTCATCTGCTCAAACAGAATAGGCTAGTTTGTTTTATTTTCAACAATACCGTTTTGTCAGACTACCGCGAAAACGTTACTATTGTGCAAAAGGCTGCCCATACAGCTTCTTTTCTGAAAATGATTCGTGACGTCATCGGCCTTGGAGAGTCGCAAAGCGCGTACGTTTGAAATGTTTGTGAAGGGACAGACTGGGGTTGTTTTTTAGTGAAATTAAGGATTTATTGGAAGGATTTAGCAAACAAATGTGAGTAAACGCATTGTAAACTTGTTCTTTATCTGTGATAAATTTATGAGACCGATTCGTTCGGTACATTTTGTGAAATCCGAGCTTTTTCTGTTAACAAGCAGACGTTCGTTATGGCGGCCATCTTGGAAAAAATAGATTTCGCTCTGTTCTGGCTCTGTTCTCGGCTCTGTTCTCGGCCAGTTTGTGAAATTGTTTGTTGAATTCATTCAGAAAACACAGCCTTCATATTACTAGACCCGAATTTTGAATTTCTGTCGAGATATTTTCGTTATTTTGGAATTTCAAAATCGTCCGCGAGTCTGCGAAAATTCTGAAACCACTGCCATCGTGTAGATCAAATTTTTCTGAGTAAAAGGAATACCCGTGTCGCAGGTCTAGCTCAAAAAATGACTTGCTGGCGAATTTTTGAAAATATTTTAACTGATTTTCTGTTTTTTTGAACGTTCAGTAACGTTCTGCATACGTTTTGCCCGGATCGATCCCAGACTCAGGGCAATCGTTGAAA
Source organism: Corbicula japonica (assembly GCA_038501625.1). Classification (NCBI taxonomy): domain Eukaryota; kingdom Metazoa; phylum Mollusca; class Bivalvia; order Venerida; family Cyrenidae; genus Corbicula; species Corbicula japonica. The sequence continues at coordinate 14,495 of JAZAYU010000840.1, forward strand.
ATATTTTTTCAGTAATAATTTCACGAAGCCTAAGCAATCTCAGTGTTTTAGCTAGATGTTTGAAGCTCCAGATTTTTTATAGAATTTTTTTTCATTGATTTAGGACGACAGCTGTACGTTTTCGTACGCTTTGCGCTTTTGATTCTCATCGTACCCAGCCTACCAGGCATCGTTGAAAATATTTTTTCAGTAACATATTCACAAACATTAAGCATTATCAGTGTTCAGCTCGTTGCCTGAAGCTCTGGATTTTTTAAGAATGTTTATTTGGGGAATTTTCGGATTTTAGACGACAACTGAATTTCTAAATGATTTTCATGACCGATTCGTTTTTTCAGGTTGCTTGATGTTGGAATGTTTGGCTACTAGAAGGAGAGCAGGTTGTCTGTGATTGAAAACAAGCGAAAGGTTCGACCAACAAGTATATGTAAATCGACCAACAAGTATATGTAAATGTGTGTTCAACTTTTTACCTGATCTTTTTTCAAAGCTAGTTTCAAATAATAGCGATCGTGGAATCTGCACTTACAGATCGGTGTTATAGCGTTCAGTGTTAAGCAGACTACATTTAGATATTATCACACAATATAGGTTCTTTCAATGAACTGAACGTGCAGTTGATCTCAAATGTCATAATTAGTTAAACAAAAATATGCAGAAAACTAAGTACTGACTAAACGTTTTGATGAATTTCCGCAACATTTCAGATGCTGATTTGACATGGTTGTGCTACGAAGCTGTTGTGATTGAAGTTAGACAGGATGTAATTGACTATGATGTTGAGATAAGAAAAAACAACAGAAAATCTGAGCTGGTAACACGTTAGTATTTAATCATTCTAGCATTTTTTACTCACAAACACAGAAACTGTAGTAGTGTACACATTTTGCTAGCCACCAAAGACCACATGTATTTTTCTAAGTTCTTTAATCAGTTTTACAATGAATATTGACAGTAAACTTGATAGATCTCTTTAAAATTTCAAATGCTGAATCGTCATGTTTGTACTTTGAGACTGTTGTGTTGGTGAACAGTCAGAAAATTGAAAACTTTCTGTAACATTTCAGGTTGTGAATTGACATGGTGACTCAATGTTGGAATACTTGGCTACTAAGATGAGAGTTGAATGTCTGCATTGGAAGACAAGTACAAGCTTCTACCAGCAGTTCATCGCAAACAGTAGGTATAATCTTGTTTTCAGAGCTAGTTTAACATCCATGTAATTTGCACTTACAGACTATGCAATCTGCACTACCAGATCAAGATCATAACGTTTGCTGCAAAAACTAGGAAGATAGATGCATCAAAGCACTGAGAGTGAAGAAATTTTCAAATGCTTCGTTCAAGTTATCACTCTTATTGTTACTAGGATTTTGATAGATTTATGCATCATTTCAGGTGCCAAATTGACATGAATGTAGTGTGAAGCTGATGTGCTTGAATACTGGTAGTATGCTACAGTGGCTGTGTTGCTGAAACAAACAAGTAGACAAGATGAACTAGTAAGATGTTTTTATTTTCATAGACTCACAGATTTTTACAAACAAGTTAGCGAGCAATTTTATCATGAAACTGGTCACTCATAGAGGTAAACACAGCGAAAAGGATCTGAGTTTAACAAATACAGCTTTCTTTTAAAATTTGTTTAATGAGATTCACTTTTGAATTTCGAAGTAAATGTACTATCAAAAATCAACTTTTGACTTGTTCCAAAAAGCAAGAAAATCAAGTATGTTGTGTTTTTTTTTCAGAACTAAGTTGACAGGCTTCCAACTTGCTTGAATGTTTAAACAAAAAGATCACCACTATTCCTGTGCTGTACACGACTTTGCTTTGCAGACCTGTTTATGATGACAGCTTCTAACTGAAGTCGTTCAAGGTAAGCTTTAGCTATGTAGGTAGCACATTCAGTTATCTGACAGAGGCACTCATTTCTCACAAAAACAAATATCTGTTAACTTTTAAATCACATCTCTTCATATTGAATCAAAATCTCGATGGAGATATGCTTTCACAAAGATGTAACTACAAGGAACATCTTTATGTACAGCCTATCTTCAGTTTATTAGTTTACACTCTTTGTCACTAGCATGCAATCAGATGATAACCATCATTACTCAAACTCAAATGATTTATCATTTTCAGCTGTGCAACAAAGATGTTGAGTATACGAGACGAAGTCGAAATGAGCAAAAGTTGTGGAACAGAGGGTTGTTGCTTCAGCAAATGCTATGAAGTTGTTGTGTTCTGCTCGAAGACTGACAGAATGCCATTAAGAGAAAATCAACAATAGACAAGCTGAGCTGGTAAGAGTACTGTTCAGGAACACAGAAACAATACGTACTAGAAATCTAGCATCTATATGTCAAAAGTTTTGTTAAGATAAATCCTCCTTAAGGCTGATCAAAGAGGCTTTTAGAACATTCGCATTCACAACACACAGCTTAACATGAACCATGTAACAAATAAAAGGTGTCATTTTTGGCTGTTTTACGGCATAAATGCTGCAGACTGTAACAAATCTTTTGTGCTATTAACTCCCTTTTATGATTATAAACTAATTTCAAACCAGTTGCAATGTCAATTTTTGTGGTGGATACTATATATGAAAACTTGAGACATTCCATATTTGTGGATCACTTACTGGGTCGATTCACCCAGGGTCGGGTAGGTAGAACCTTTACCGGCCAAAAATGAGTTAGTTAGCATCATCTGTCACAAATCAGTGCATTTTGAGTTCTAATAATCAGCTACGAAGCATCAAATATGAAGAACTAAATCTGAGATACATAGAAAAGTCGAACCGAAATCATCAAACTATTGTTAACTGCCTGAAATCAGATTCTATTTACGTGCAACTCAAAGTTTCGATGTTTTCAGATTTTTGAACAATATCGAGTAGACAAGACAGTGCTGGGATGATTGGAAGCAGCAAGCTGATGCACACAGTCATGTTTGGTAGAACAGCATTTTGAAGGTACAAAATGTTTAAGGAGATGTCATTTGTTAAACTCGGTTGTAAACATGTGTCTGTGCTGCTTACCAGTACGACAAAGTAACTATTATCACGACATGTTTAGAGTGCAAAGCGTAACACGGGGCTCTGAATGTACGGTATTTACACGGTACACAAATCTGTGTATTTTGAGGTTTAATCATCAGCCACAATGCATCAAATATGAAGAAGTAAATCTGTTTTGCAACTACGAAAAGGTCGTTGTCCTAATAGTGTTAACTGCAACGGATACACTCAAATATTATAAGCTAGTGATAATTTCACGTTAGAAATAGTTTACTCGTAAAGACATAGTCTCAACAGCTGTTTTGTGAAAATGTGCTAAAAAGATACCATTTCAATCGGTTTCACGTTCATCCAGTTTCATTTAATTGAACCGAAATGATCAAAGTTTCGGTTTGTTACTCTGTAAATCAGTTTGTTATTATGAAGAATTAACTACATTTCTGATCTTCTGACGAGACAAAATAATGTGAAAGGCTAAATGCATGTTGTTACAAAAGTTATATGCTCTGTTATTTGTTTTCAGATCAGGCAAAGCAGTGACTAGACAGAAGCCTACCTCCACAGAACATCTCACGACACATCGTTTTCTATATGATAAACTGACCAAGATTAATTTAATCATCTCAATGTCTTGTTCTACTTGTTATCCTCTCAGAGAAAGTGACGGTTACAGGGTGTTTGAGATTACAAAGACACAGAGATATTGTGACTTGTTTATTGCTTGTTTGCATATTTTTTTCTTCGATGGGGAGAGAGAGTGAACCAATAAATGAAGATGTATGAATGTGCAGGCTCGTAAAAGCAGCCAAATGTTGTTGACAGGGCGTTCTCTTTTTTTGTGACTGCAAAACAGTTTGATCCCAAAAACTTGAAAAGCCACTTGAACTGTAGTATTCAGTTCAATTTTTGTCGCACAATGTGTCGTTCAATTGCTGACCGGACCGCTGAACGAGCACATTGCATGCGATGTATAGTGTATGATAAATCTGGACCAAAAATCTGGATTTCTCATAACATCAAAATGCTTCTTTCTTCTCGATGGCCACAACCATTCATCCAACTTAAGTATCTGAATACGATCTGTTCAGAGTTTCATTTTGTGCAGTGTCGTTCTTTCACTTGCGAATGAGCTCACTGCATACGATGTATAGGTATGATAGATCTGGAGTAAAATCTTGGATTTCTCATACTGTCACAAACGTTGGTCTATCTCAGCCATTCAGAATCAAAATCAGTTTGTCATATAGGAACATACTTTTCCTTCACGATGGTGGCAACCTGTAGTCTCAAGTTAGATTTAACATATGGTAACATGCTTTTAATTGTCGATGGTCAGAACATGTAGTCCCAACGAACAAGTCTGAAAGTTAAAATGAGTTTGTCGTTCAATCGCATGAAATGAATTTGGTTTCTCGTACAGTAACAAGCCTTTGCCTATCGATGGACGCAATCTGCAAACAAGTACAGGTTGCGACCATCGACAGACTAAAGTTTGTTACCTTACTGTGAAATGAAACGTTACCATACGTGAATCTTACTTGAACTACAGGTTACACTAGCTTTTTGGACTGTAAACATATGAAACCGCGAGGCGAAACTAGGTGGCGTTAGCTCGACTCTTAGTGTCTGTGACGGGCTGCGGTTAGGACACTAAGGGAAAGTCGCCTCGTACGCAGTGATGATACGACATTGGCATGGACTGCCGAGAGCATAACAGTATAAAACGTGAAGGTTCTGTGCCTCCTTTGAACCTGATTAGCGACTGTTATCTAGCTTAGGCGGGCACACAGGCTATATTGCATCCTCGTCAATGAAGTGCCTTTGTCGTTATTTCATCAAAATTTTCATTAATAGCAACATACTTCTAATTCTCGATGGTCGCAACCTGTAGCTCCGACCGAGTTCGTTTACAAAACGAACGACAAAAGCGCATTTTCAATTCAGACCTACTCGATCTTCCTCAATTTGTCAGTGGTAGCTTTTTGTCAGTTAGAGCATCTTGTTGTCAGTACAGCCAGCCTAGTGTCGGTTGATCATTTTCACAAGATAGGTCTGAATTGAAAATGCGCTCTTGTCGTTCGTCTTGTAAAACAAACTCGGTGGAAAAGATATATGGGGTACGACAAACCAGGACTACAAGATGCGACCATCGACAATCAAAAGTCTGTTCCTATTTAACAAATCAACGTTCCGACAAACAGTACTGCATACATGTCACTGAGTTCAAACAATTGAGCTTCGATGATGTGCATCGCTATTCTAGTAAGACAGCCTATCTTACCCAAAGAGCATTTTTTGTCATTGAGAGCATTTTCTGTCGGTTTCGTCCTTTTTGCAAGAACAGTACATACTGTAAGACAGTATTGTAAGACAGTATGATGCAGTGTCTTACTATCTTACGATATCCTCAATTTATCAGAAACAGCATTTTCTGTCAGTAAGAGCATTTTCTGTCAGTTCGACCCTCCAAGTATCGGTTTATCATTTTTTACAAAAACAATACATGAAATAAGACAGTATGATAAGATGTCTTACTGTCTTACTTGCTATTCCTCAATTTATCAGTAAGAGCATTTTCTGTCAGTTTCGTCCACAAAGTATCAGTTTATCATTTTTGCAAAAACAGTACATACTGTAAGACAGTATCATAAGATGTCTAACTGTCTTACTTGCTACTCCTCAATTTATCAGTAACAGCATTTTCTGTCAGTTCGACCCACCAAGTATCGGTTTATCATTTTTTACAAAAACAATACATGAAGTAAGACAGTATGACGTGTCAGTAAGAGCATTTTTCTGTCAGTTCGGTCCATCAAGTATCAGTTTATCATTTTTGCAAAAACGATACATGAAGTAAGATAGTATGATGTGGTGTCTTACTATCTTACTCGATGTTCCTCAAGTTATCAGTAACAGCATTTTTTGTCAGTGAGAGCATTTTCTGTCAGTTCGACCTTCCAAGTATCAGTTTATCATTTTTGCAAAAACAAGTCATGAAGTAAGATAGTATAATGTGGTGTCTTACTGTCTTACTTGCTATTCCTCAATTTATCAGAAACAGCATTTTTTGTCAGTAAGAGCATTTTCTGTCAGTTCGACTCTCCAAGTATCAGTTTATCATTTTTGCAAAAACAAGTCATGAAGTAAGATAGTATATGGTGTCTTACTGTCTTACTTGCTATTCCTCAATTTATCAGAAACAGCATTTTCTGTCAGTAAGAGCATTTTATTGTCAGTACAGCTAGCCTAGTATCAGTTGATCATTTTCGCAAGATAGGCTGTCTTACAAGTTGCATTACAAAAATATGCATCCCTCAATTCTGATTGGCTGAGTTTAATAATGCATTGTATCCCTCGATTCTGATTGGCTGAGTGAATAATGCATTACATGCTGGGGTATATAAACTTCTGCACGCAATATTCTGCCTCTCTCTGCCACAATTTTTTGGACTGACTGCTAAGAGCTACCCTGCTCAAAAAATTGTTCAAGGCAGATTGAGCTGTCCGAGGTTCTCACTGAGAATTTCGGTCGATGACTGGTAACTGTCATCACTTTGGCTACTTTGACTTCTCGATCCTATCGAGAACGTCTTAATGCGTTCGGCAATTGCAAGGGGTCCACCAGAAGTGAGAGGTGTCATACATATGCGTACTGCTGTAGGGCGGGTCGGCCTCCTCCTAAACACGAACAGAAGAACGTGTGGCCGATCGTCCCCCTGATCAGCACGAATTATTTTCTTCTGGCTGTACAATGACACTGACTCGCTGGTCGATCTGACGACTCTCAATGCTTCGAGTGTATCTCAGCTGTCGAGAGTATCGACTACTCTTTGGTCAATCCTTGTGGTTGGCAAAAGAGAGCCTTGCAGTTGTTCTGCTCTTTACTTGAAGAGTAAATCGAGCGGACTTGCGAATGCAGGTGCTGGAGTGGTAGCAAGTTATCATTTCATCGATCGACAATTGTCAGTTAAGCTTGCCCAAGCTTGTCCGATACTTTTTGTGATCAAGTTTTGACCAAGTAGGACACGTCAGCTGAACGTTGCTGCTCTTTCCTAAAAAGAGAAATGCTCGTTCAGCGATGTTAGATGAGCGGTCGGGCACCCGTAATGTACATCGGACGATCGTCTCTGCTTTGCAAGGCTCGGCAATTCTGCTTCTGAACAAGAAGAAATGATTGTAGAGCTCTGTTATTTTGGAATGACAGCTTTTCTTCTAGAAGGTGTCTTCCACCACGACAGGACTGTGTTAGTTTCATAAGCTCAACGGTGCTGCTCTTACTTGCTAAGAGAATTGATCGTTGTGCTATGATATTGAACGAACACTGGAGTTCGATTCATGCATGTTAGGACTCGTCAGCTCGGCGATTCTGCTTTGTAAACCAAAGAAGTGGTCGATCGAGCGACGATAATGAGCAAACGGACCGTAATGTACCTCGGACGTTTGACTCTGCTTGGTAGGCTCAAAACACGATGCTGCTTCTAACTTTGTTAGAAGAATTGATCGTTGTTTTTGATGCTATTATGAAAGATGGTGCGCTGTCTTTCTGCATGACTGGACGTATCCCGGCCTAACTTTGTCGCTCGGCAAAGCTGCTCTCAATGAGAAGTGCTTGTTGATCAGACAATATGAAACAGATCTGTAGGATTAATCAACTCTACAGTGCTGCTCTTCCTAGAGAAGAGAATTGACTGTCGAGTGATGATACTTGAGCAAACGGACCGTAATGTACTTCGGACGTTTGACTCTGCATTTAGGAGAAGCTACGACGTTACTGCTTCTTAGCTTGCTAGAAGAAATGTACGTCGAAGCTGTCTTATGTGAATGCTTTCGACCAGGTGGCTGATCGTGAAGCTCGTTTGTTAATTGAATGTCTTAGTCTCGACAGGCTCTAGCTCGAGAAGAGTCTGAGAAGACAGAGAGATTCAGTTGCAAACAAGAAAAGTGATCAGTCTCCAGATCGACAGCTTTTCACGTTCAGCCAAAAAGCCGCGCTGAACGTGGGGAAAAATAAGAGATGTCTTGTTTTTCTCTAACGCAGCCAACAGTGTCTGATTAAACTGTTGTCGGTCCCAAGCCCGATTGAATGCGGAGGGGAGAAAAACAAAACAAGCAGAAGCATAAATCTGAACATATTTGCAATTTTGGAAAAAGTGAAGGATTGTTATGACACAAGTTCATTCTTGAATTTGTCGTTGTCGAGAACAGTCGCAAAAATGTCAGCTTTAAACAAACTCACAATCGTTACTTGTGAATGTGGTGCAAACTTTATGAAGAAAAACAGAACAAAACATTTGAAATCAGCTCGACACCGAGCATCGATGTCTTCGACAAAACATGATGTTGGTGCTGAGTCTAAATCTAATAAACAAGGCTCAGTTTTCTACTGTTCGTGGAAGAACAACATAGCTAGAAAGACTAAACACGGAGATCGCTACTTCGAGAGAAACGTCAAGTATCAGATTTGTGCGGCTTTTAAAAAGCATTGTAAACGCATAGACAGTTTTGCAGTTGGAAACGAGTGGGAGATGATGAATGAATCAGCATACAGTCGACCGTTTGGAGCAGCTGCAATCAGTTCGCAGACTCGTTGTGTGATCAGGATGAAAGACAAACAGACTGTCGATGAATTCAGAAACTTTCTTCAAACTTTAGATGTCAAACAGGTCGACGAAGTTAAACTGTCAGTGAGTTTAAAAGACGACATGAAGTCTGTAACAAAAGATGACGTGCGAGCATTTGTTCAAGGTTTTCATACGACTTTGGCTAGTACACGTTGGAAGGCTCATCATTACGCCAGAGAAGTTAGTGGGTTATACAAACTGGACTGGAGTGACATAGTACCATCTCAGATTCCAACATCAGAACGAAGAGTGTTTGAACAAATTTTCAACAAAGAGAACAAGCAGAATCAACTTGAATACAGATACGAAATCGCAATGTCGACCAAATTGCGTTGGTGGCAAAAAACTGCTGTCGAACTTATCGAACGTTACGACGACAGTAGGACAGTTTGGTGGTTTTTTGACAGTGAAGGGAATACTGGCAAGTCTTTTCTTGGTGAGTGGTTCGTGAATTTAGATGGAATCAAACTGGAGAACGGTCGCAGCCAAGACATAGCAATGGTTATCCAAGATCAAAAATATGTCGTGTTTGACTTTTCCAGACAAACAGTCGGTCACATCAATTACAGTATCATCGAAAACTTGAAAAACGGCCGGGTGTTCTCAAGCAAATATCACAGTACTAGCAAGGTTTTGGAGAAAATTCCGACTGTGATTTGCTTTGCGAATCGCAAGCCAAACACGGGACCAAACACACTGAGTCAAGATCGATGGAGAATTTTTGAGATAATTTCAAATGATCATGGTGGACATACTCTGGTTAGAAGAGCTCCTTGATTGCATATAATAAAAATGTTTAAACTGTAGTATGTTTGTTTGTTTGTTTCTTTACTTGTTCTAAAAAATGTCTTGTCAGCGATGTATGATTGGTCTCTAGTTTCCCGCCACTCTCTGAGTATTTGAGGCGACACATGATTGAAACAGTTCATTCTCTGTTTAGCTCTTGAAGAAAGTAGACTTACAACTTGCACTTACAGATATGGGAAACTCTACGAACAAACTCAACAACAACTGGGCTGTTGCTGAAATTGAGAAAAGGCAGACGGAACAGTGTCTAAGACAATTCTGTGCTCGTCGAGGGTATGTCTGGAGTAGACCAAGACAATCGGGCAATAATCTTAACAACTGCCAACATGTTGGAAAAGGAGTGCTGAGATTGACAGTGAAAAATGATCTTGGAGAAAGACCTAAATCAACACTGGCGAAAGTTAACAACGTGGACAAACCTAAATGGAAGCCAAAGATGAAGAACATGTATCCTGACTTGACTGAATTTTACTAGGTATGTGAAAATGATTTTGTGAACTAACATTGACAATTGTTCAGCTTATTCCAGACTAGTGTAGGCTAGTCCGCCTGTAGGCTAGTCCGCCTACAGGGGTATAAAAGTCTGTTCTAGGTGTACTTGTGTCATTTCGCATCTGGCATTCGAACTTACTAGTAATAGCAGCTCCACACCAATTTCATCAACAATATCTGATCTACTATTCTTATATCAGCAAAGTAGGTAACACTTTAAGTAAATGTTTCTTCAGATCGATTGATCGAGAATGTAAATTGAAGTTTTCGCTTCGAGTCGTACGATGAAACTGCTTCTAAACAAAATATTTCTTTTGTTTTTCAGAACCATGTCGGATCGTTACGTCTGCCTCAGTGAAGACTGGGATAACGAGATACAGACAGTGACAAGGTTGAACATGAATGTAAGCTGGGGGAGGAAAGTCTTTGCCTCAGATGTTTACTGCTGTTTGACAGAAGACTGGGACTCAGAAATTGATGAACTTCAACCTTCTGATGTATATAAACTAACATTTTCATCCTGGGCGCTCCAAGTGGAGTACGAGGAGAGGCAGATGTAACAAAATATGATGAACAAAATAAATTTTGATTGAAACTTTATCACGTCTTTGTGTTATTGATATTATTTTCTTATACCTTATGAGTTAGTAAAAGTTGAATCTGTTCGAACATGTCGAACTACAACTGAAAATCCCAGACAGTTTAGGCTTTTCACTTTCATTCAGTTAATGATTAACATAAATCAAATTAAACTTTTAAACTTATCTGATGATTCCCAAATCTAAAATATCGCACTACTATACATGCGTTTGTATAGCAATGAATTCCAATAGGAAGTCAGGTGGCGCCGATTTGGACATTTTCTTTTTAGAACTGTCGTTCAGTGTATGCTAGGTCGGTCTAGATCTCTATCGTGAACCACAAATCTAGAGAATCAAGCCGTGATTTCTGTTTGGTAGACTTATAATAAAAAGGTAACACCTTTGAATATAAATCTGATTGTTCTTTTTGATTTCCACTCATTTGTCAACGGAATGGCAAGCAACTCACACACGAACTCTATTCGTTCTCTAAGTGGAGAAACTGGTATGAAAGATCTTGAAACTTTCAGGACAATCAAAGCTAAGTGTAGATGTGGATCCATCGTAAATCCAAGTGGATGGCAATATCACTGCAAGAGTCGTAAACACCAAACTTGGGTGAAATCGACAACCTCGCATCTTGAGAATGAAGCTTTCGAACAGTTTATGACTCAAAAAACGAATGATATTGAAAATCTGTACATGATCAAGAAAACTGTTACTACTCGTGATAACCGTTTTACTGATTCAAACAGCACCGAAGGGATCGATGATCTGTGCGAAGAATCAGTCGGAAAATTATTCATCTGTCGTTGGAAAAGACAAGAGGTGAAACAAAAGATCGTAAAAGTTCTCAGAGTCAACAAACAACACGTGAAGTCTTTCTGTGTCGGGATCTCGTTTTCTGATATGCCATTTCGCTGCCACGGAATAATTAAGACCAGAAATCAAATGTCTGTTGATGAATTTAGACAAAAATGTTCAACTTGGGACTTGCCAGAAAGTTGTAAAGTTCGTATTTCAAAGTCGCCGAAGGAGGAAATCAGAGACATCACGAGCATGGACCTACGGGCTTCCATTTACGGATTCGGTTATAGTTTCGCAACGATGGACTTTCGAGCTTATCAGTACGCCAAAAGACATTCGTCGGTCATGAAAAACAAGAAATTCTATAATTGTGTCAAGACCTATCTGAAGAGCTCTACGTTCCAACAGAAAAGCCAAGAGAAGACTTCGGGCGTTCTCGATGTGACTTCGAATCCTTTGACATTACCAGTGCATCCTAAGAGAGAACAGTCCACGCAAACTCAGCCTGATGACAGATTGTGGGATTTTATCATTAGTCAGGAAACAACTGACGAAAAACTCAGACTTGTGCGAAAGATTTTTGACTCTATTGATTATTAATAAAAAAAACATTCAAAACCATGCCTGATGTCTTGATCTTCTTTTAGTCTCGTCCACGATTTCTCGAATCTTAAAAATTCCTACTACTAAACCTTCATGAGTTCAGGGACGAATTCCAACATAAAAGTCAGTAGGGGGAGCTTGGAACGAAAATACAAATTGACAATCTGATAAGCCGTGTATACTTATCCAACTCTTACGATGACCAACGAACTCCAGAAATGTGAAAGGAGTTCTTTGAAAGATATAGTACGACACTTGAATACGTATCCAAGTGTCGTTACTCTCTCTTTCTATGTCACCAGGAAAAAAGTGAATCAGTTGGAAACACAATCATAAAACCAAGATAGTTTGCTCGTTTCAATCTTTATTTACATAACTATGCATATAGTTTCACATCTTGTGTGTAAGAAAATAAAAGTTAAAAGTCAAAATACTGTTTAGCTCGTTCGATGATTTCAATAGTTCTCTTCTTTTGAAGGCAGGAAAACGTTTCATCGAGAGTCTAGGATCAACAATATCTTATTAGAAGGTTGATCATTTATTAGCTGAACCAACTGTTTATGCCAGTTCTGCATAATACTTGAAGGCTTTCTCGAAGAGAGAGCGATTGTGTCTAGCGATCGTATTTGCAATTGGTAGATTATAGTCTATTTTGTTGTTGCTGGAAGCATATTTCGCAGCTCGATACACAGTCGAAGTATCCGATAAAGGGAATCCTCTGACCATTGCTAACTTGTCCCGATTAGTGATCCTTCTAAGCGATACTCTAACGTTCCTGCATCGCTTTAAGCTATAGGGTTGACGTATCCGCATTGATTTAAGCAACTCTTTAAAGGCTCTGAAACCCATCTTTTCTTTCGTTTTGAAAATAGCTTGACAGCGAGGCTTATGATCGAATTCATTGCCAATCGCAAATCCTGTTATCTCAGACTGTTGTCTCCAGATCTTCTTGCACAGCGGATACTTCATAAATCGTTTCCACAAGCAGGAAAACAGGAAGCCTTTTGTTTCTTCTTTTAAGTTTGCTTTGTCTAGTTTTGTCTTTTGCTGTTTTAGTTTCTTTGATTCTACCCGTGAAGGATCTTCCCACCGAATATGCCTTCTCGACTTGTAATGCCTAGCTTTGTTCTTCAACGATAATTGTTTTCCACAGTCACAAATTATTTTCTTGTTAGGGTTAGACCTGGTCATGGTTGAAATTAGAATCAATTTTGAAAGAAAAGTCTTTGTGTGCTCTAATATATGAGATTCAGTTGTAAAACAATTAAAATGATTATACAATCGTTTCTCTGTTCTTGCTTGTAAAATGAACATCGTGAAACTATTCTCTCTTGGAACCAGCGAAACTATCCTTTGGCTCCGGCTTCGGAGACGGAGAGGAGACGAGATTTCTCATGTCATTGGTAGCAATTTTCTGATCAGTCAAAGTTCTCTTTCATTCATCTGTTCTCACTTGGAATAAACGAAACAATCCTTCGGATCCGGAGACAGCGCTAAGAATAGAGAAGCTTATTATGCTTTGAAGCTGATCGTTGATCGACAAGTCGGAGACAAAAGAAATCAGTTTCACAAAATAAAAAAAGATCAGAAAGAAGAGTTGATCGACATATCAAAACTGAGATTCTCTGGAGAAGCTGCGAAGACGAAGACAAACGAAATCAGATTCACAAAATCAGAAAGATCATAAAGAAGAGTTGATCGACATATCAAAGCTGAGATGCTCCGGCTCCGGCTGCGAAGACAGTTTTACAAATTCAGACAGATCAGAAAGATGAGTTGATCGACACATCAAAACTGAGATTCTCCAGAGAAGCTGCGAAGACGAAGACAAACGAAATCAGATTCACAAAATCAGAAAGATCATAAAGAAGAGTTGATCGACATATCAAAGCTGAGATGCTCCGGCTCCGGCTGCGAAGACAGTTTTACAAATTCAGACAGATCAGAAAGAAGAGTTGATCGACATATCAAAACTGAGATTCTCTGGAGAAGCTGCGAAGACGAAGACAAACGAAATCAGATTCACAAAATCAGAAAGATCATAAAGAAGAGTTGATCGACATATCAAAGCTGAGATGCTCCGGCTCCGGCTGCGAAGACAGTTTTACAAATTCAGACAGATCAGAAAGAAGAGTTGATCGACATATCAAAACTGAGATTCTCTGGAGAAGCTGCGAAGACGAAGACAAACGAAATCAGATTCACAAAATCAGAAAGATCATAAAGAAGAGTTGATCGACATATCAAAGCTGAGATGCTCCGGCTCCGGCTGCGAAGACAGTTTTACAAATTCAGTAAAGATCAGAAAAAAAAGTTGATCGACACAACAAAACTAAGCTGCTTCGGCTCCGGCTGCGAAGAAGGAGACAAAAAAAATCACAATATCAGTTTCACAATATCGGAAAGATCAGAAAGAACGACATATCTAAACTAAGATGATCGTTGATCGACACATCAAACATTTTTTGTCGATCTCATTGAGGAAGCTGTTTATGAGGAACATCAATTCCTCGATACGCATCAATAGGACTTTTTCTTAAATATTAAAAAATGTGTCAGCTCAATTTTTAGTTACCAATTGAGATGGACAATGCGAAATCAAAACTATCAAACAGTAACGTTGCAACAAAATTTATTTTTTCTTGTTGTGTTAACCAAACAAGTAAATAGCTACTCAGTCATCTCGACCAACAAATAGAGTTATTACAATCTGACAGTTCGATTTCTTAATTCTCTGACACAGGTTGATCTCGTTATTCTGCCAATGTGTTTCCTCATTCTCCTTCGTTGCTTCTTGGTCAGTTGACGAAACACATCTTGGTAAGTTTCAGCCGAACGTTCTATTTGGACTACCAAAGCATCAATCGTTGGGTCGTCTATGCTGAGGCTTATCGACAATCCCAGATAGTCAAAGTTGTTGGCTGAAATTATAAGAAATATCACATTATTAGCAGAGTTCCAAAGAAAGACATGAAGTCAATGACATTTCAACAATCGAATTTCATCGCAATACGTTACGAGTTTCATTCATTCTCTTCGACCTACCTTTGAACGGCATTTTAACCCCAGTTTCTGAGTTGTAGATTTGTGATTCAAGTCTTTCTACCAGCATGTTGGTATGATTCTAAGAGCAGCGAAATTTTGTGACTGTTCTGGTCTGTGTCTAAAGTCAGAATGACGATCTCTCTAGGAAAGACACTGCTTTCGCGCCAAAACTTTGAGTAGCCAATCAGATCATTTGTCAATTTTTGATAGTTGAAGAAATTAAGAAGAGCTGGTCATTCGCAGTTTAGCTGTTGAAGAAGCAACATCAAATTTTCTGAGGTCTCTGAATTAATCATGTCTTCAAGGATAGTTAGCTTCAGTCGATCGTCAAATCAAGACATCGATGTCATCGACATACTAGAAGAAGTGGAAGATCTTCCTGACATCATACCACCAGCATCGCCATCTCATTCTGGTGAACCATCGCAAACCTTCACTAATGTCAGACCATCGGTTTCGAAAACTAATCGTCGATCGAAGCCTTACAGTCGTCCTTCGAAGAATGCTTCTTCAACGTCAGCTAACACCAGTTCTACGAAGACAATCGACAGAAACTTTGACTGTGTGTTACTGCAACGGAACTTGAACATTTTGAAATCTCAATACTCTGAAAAAGCTATGATGTCAGCCAGCTATAAGAGTTTGTCGTTGGATACAACATTCGGTGAGCTCATTGAACATTTGGAGATGGCCGCTACGTTGCATCGTCGGGCAATGGACAAACTCGCCTCTCTGCAACGGGCTGAAGAGATCAAGAAAGCTGAAGAAAATGATAATCGGCTTCGAAGAGAAATGGAAAGACAGAAAGAAGAACTAGAACAGTGTGTAATTTGTTACACTGAGAAGAAAAACGTGGTGTTGGTACCGTGTGGACACTGCTTTTGTAACTCTTGTGCTATACGAATGGGAGAACGTTGCGGATTTTGTAGAGAAGTTGTTCATGACATAGTTGCAATGAAATTCACAAACTAGTTTTCTTGTATATTAAATATGTTTGAAATTGTAAATGTGTTTTGTCATATTTTAGCAAATCTATCGTTCCCCATCTAATATCAACTTCCACAAAAATGTGCTTTTTGCAGGTCTTAAGAATTTTGCAAACATTGTTTCTCTCCGATCGACCATCGACGAGAGAAGCAGTTAGAAAGTCTAAAGTCTTAAGAGACTTCCTAGAGAACGGGAATCGAGTTTACCTACCGACAACCGTCAGAGAACCTCAGTCACAATTCATCACCACAGTATGACTTGTCGTTTCAATATTGTTTGTAACAAATTATTAAGAATAAATATGACCATCTTTACTAACTTGATCATTTGATTTTCACGAGAAAGGTTATATCACATACAAAAAACAAATCGTTTTATTGCAATATGGAACAAAGCGGCCCAAATAAATCATCCCAGTTAGGGGCATGTGGAGGGAAGAGTGACACAGCATTGGACACCGCCGAAGCTCAAGCGAAGAGCAATGACAGAAATATTTCTTTAGGATCAAATATTCAAACATTGGAACCTATGAGGGTAATTATTGATAGACTCGCTAATGGTGAACGAGTGTCACCGCAGATTTCGATGAGGTACGAGATTTTGAGATTAGCCACACTGCGAAATTTCCCCAGAGAAAACAAACCGTTCATTACTAGAATAGCGCAAGCTGGGTTCTATTACGCCAACATCGGTGATGAAGTTGTATGCTACTGCTGCGCAAAACGCAAAAGAAACTGGATTGAAGCAGATGTACCGTTAGACGTTCATCATCAGCTCAGTCCTCATTGCCGTTTCATAAAACACAATCATCAAGTAAATGCACCGACGACGAAGTTACCAAAATTACCATCATAGCAGCTGCTTTCGAGTAGTGCTCTCGTGACAAATCAAACAATTGATTCTAGAAGACAAGTGGACGGTACAGCGTTGTCTCAACCTACTGTTCAATGCTTATGATGTTATAGAATAAATTCGGAATTCTGAATTGATGTGTTTGTTTGGTTGTCACTTTTCATCATGAACGTTGACACTTGAAAAATCAGCCTGCCTTCTTTGTTAGATTGCAAACCTTGCTCGTTAGAAAGTGTCCATGATTTCTCGAACCTTAAAAATCGCCCTACTAAACATGCGTGAGTTGAGCAATGAATTCCAATAGAAAGCCAGGTGGGGGAGCTAGGACGACAAAGTTGGCAAAATGAACTCAACTCTGTTGTTTATTTTTTAGTCATAAGAAAAGCGCTCTGCTCGAAGGATCGACTTGTCCTTCGGTCAAAACGTTTTCTCTAGTTCGACAAATCAAATTATCTTAACGAAAGCAACAATCAAAAAACGAGGTACGACAAACCCAATTGAAAAACAAACTCTAAACGATCATTTCAGCAAATCTATTGAAAAACATAGTACACAATAAGCAATCACATTTTTTCAAAATCTGTCTTACAGGTCTAATCTAACAGAAATGATCTCACAGTTTGTCCAATCCATTTTCCACATCTTGAGCTTGAGTAATTAGCTGTTCAGAGTTAATCTTGTCCTCGTCGCTGTCTTCAGTGTACATATAGAGGTTTGCTAAGGCTGGATACAACAATTGGCTCAGGCATTTCACTTGCTCTTAAGCTTCTGGTCTCAGTTCTCACCATCACCATGACCTGATGTTTGATATCATCCAAAAGAGTGGTCATGTCCTTTTGCTCTCGATCTGCTTTTGCCACATTCTTTTCCATGGCATCAACAAAAGCTCTAACCAGTAATGACTCTTTGTCGGTAATTTTCTGAGGAATCGTCGACCGTATTAGGAGAAATTCCTGGTTGGAAGGTTCGGTTTCCAAGATTCTATCCTTATTTTCTATATATCTTGCTGCCTTTTTATTGACTTTTTCTCCCAGCAAGGATAAATCGTCTGCTTGAATCAGAAACATCACCGGCTTACCATCAATCTCTTTTTGCAAATCCATCACCAGATTGACGAACGCATCAACATACTGCAGACCTTGTTCAAAATTCGGTTCGTAAAACTGAAGTCTTCCTTTGTCGTCCACGAAGGTGAGGAAGATAATAAAATAGTTATCATACTTTTTACCGGACTGAATTCGTTTCCTGATGTCTTCGCAAGTTTCAGCAAAACTAAGATCCATTTTGACCGCGATATCAGCACGCCCTTGGTATAATTTGCGAAAAAAAGCTTTCAAAAAGACTGCATCGACATCGCATCTCCGACCTATGTATGGATTTTCAATAATTGTTGTCTTTGCTTTACAAGGATCCCTGGCACTGCCGTATGGATAGATGGGACAAGTTTGTGAATAAATCATCACCAACGCATTGTTTCCAGTCAGTACCGACATATTCGGAGCTTGTTTGGCAATCGTGTACTGAAGATGATAAAAAAAACGTTGTTTACAAGACGTTCTCGAAAAGGATTGTGTGTCTTTGACTGATTTCCAGTGATATTACAGTCGAAGAACCAGCTCAAATGCATGAACGCTTTTATCCGACTGAACTCTGTCTTAAATAGTTTTTTTCCAAAAAGTGTCTACTTCTGTTGAGGGAGAAATTAAAACAGAAAGCTTGGACTACAAAGTTGCAAAATAGAATATGATATTTGGCTAGAAAGCAAAAAGTTAAAAGCAAAAGAAAATCAGAAATCATTTCATTGAATCTATTGAAAACATAGTAGTATACAAATATACAACTAACAAGATACAATTTTCTAAAATCTCTTGTTTCTTCCAAACAAAATTTCTAGTCTGACAGATATGATCTCACAGTAATGTCTATTCTCTTTCTACATAACGGGCAACAGTTTCGTTCTCTTTGACATGCCATCACGCATTCGCCACAAAACGTATGTCCACAAGGCACCAGTGTCGTTGTTTTCTCGTTGACAGTACAGATAAGACATGTCATCAGATCTTGTCTTGCCCTCATCGTAGCATCCCTAACAGCTTGTTCCATGTCGATCTCAAATTCTGCCCTTAATTTCTGCTCTTGCAGTTTAAGATCTAGTTCGTGTTCTTCTATCAACAGTTTGTTGATCGACTCGAAACACTGTTTTTCGAAGCGTCGACTTTACTCAATGGTCTCAACAATTTCCTTATGCATGCTATAGTCTATATTCCTCGTTGTACTCTGTCTTCGCAGCATATCTGGTCTTCGAACTACGTAACACATTCTCCTTTGTCTCCTACGATCGGCCAAATCGCTCGTACACCGGCTCATCGTTGTTGTGTGTTTTTATCAAGGGAAGACAAAATTATGCGACTGCTCTCTTCGAGTGCTTGAATCAGAATGACTCCAAAGATCTTCTAATCTACGAAACTGGATAAACCAACCAATCGGATGACATGGTGGCGCTGCAGACAGGAGTATAAAATCTCAATGTAGCATCTTAGAAAACTTAAAGTTACTCTAACCATCAGAAACCATGGCAGAAAATCAACACGTTTTTGATCACATGAAATACGGGACCTGCGAAGTTTGTCGAACTCCTGCTTATCTAGAGTGTCGAGACTGCGCTTGTATTCTCAGGGAGATGAACGAAGATCACAACTGTCCTGAGGAATGCACACTAGCCATAACGCCTGTCCTATGCGACGAATGCGAGCATTTGTAAGTTTCGACGAACGATCGTTTACTATTTTCGTTTGACGGTCGATGATTATTTCTCGAACAAATTTTGATTTAGTATTTGACCACATTCAACTGATCAATGCGCTTCCTATCTATTTGCAGGAGATTGCAGATCGTTCGACAGAGACAAAGAGCAGCTGGGGCATAACAAGAACAAGCAAAGAAGTCATTTGATTCTTTGTATTTATTGTATCTGAATAAACAAAACGTTGAAACACACAATTGTTTATCGTTTCATTTCTCAGTTCAACCAAACTGATTTATTCCTCCACAATTTGCCGACTTGCCCCAGAAGTTATGTCTATAATTTCTAGGAAGACCAAATGCGCCTAGCGTGTTGCTTCTTTCCACGATATCCCTGTTGGTCCCAAGGATTTTTAGATAAGGACACTCTGTCGAAAACTTTTCATGTTCCACCAGTGGATCGTCGTTCGTTTCCCAACTGTACAACTTTAGCCCACATGAGAAACAATAAACAATATCCGCGGTCCCCGAATAATAAAGTCCTGCTTTCGCCAACGAGAATTTGTCTGGTCGTAACTGCTTGTTCCAGGTATCGAACGTTTTCAATCGTTGTTCAAAAAAGATCATGTTCCTGTTTTGGCATGGAATACTGTCAACAAGATGAGAGGTTTGATTTGACGAGTAAGACATGGTTATGATTTAGAATGACAATTTATTCAAGAACATTCTTAAATAGTACAAAACAACAAAAACAGCAATAGTAAATTATAAACGTCTCTCTTTCTCAGAACAAATGGGACTGGCCACCTTTTCCAGCGAATGTTTTACCAACGAATGCACCAGCTGGTATGCTTGAATTTGGTTGAAGTGGCGTTGACGACATTGGTCCGAAGTGAAATATTGATTGAGCGGTTGTCGTCGCAGCTGTAGTCGTAGCAAAGTTTGACCCTCCTGTCGATGCAGCACATGTCGCTGTCGACGTTTGAGTAGGAAGATTATTCTGTCCCACACTGGTTGTTCCGAAGCCTCCGAATCCGCCAAATCGAAATCCAGTTGGTATTGTCGAAGTAGATGTCGATGTTGACGTTTGAGCTGGAAGATTATTCTGTCCCACACTGGTTGTTCCGAAGCCTCCTAGTCCGCCAAAACGGAATCCACTTGATGTAGCTGATTTTGATTTTCTGCCATTGTCGATCTCATCAAAGTTTGGTCTGACAGCTCCGACAGAAGGCTCGGTGTAACCAACGATCTTCAAGTAAGAACAGTCCGGCGACCACTTTTCATGCTCGCTCCATGGCTCATTGCTAGCTTCCCAATCGTGTAGAACGATTCGACAATTAAAACAGTAAACCCTGTCAGACTTGCCGGTGTATACAAATCCAGCTTTTGCAAGATCGTGTTTGTAAGGTGTAAGCTGTTTTGGCCAGGTATCAAACGATTTCAAGCGATCCTCAAATAGCAGATGGCTGCTTTTCCTCAAGGGTAAAGCGTCAGTCGTGTCCATCGAAGCAGTTAAAAGAGCGTTTGACATGTTGCCTGATTTTTAGAAAGTGATATTCTACTTAAATTGTTTGACCTATAAATACTAAAAAAGTAACTATATTTTTTATCTGTTGCATGTTTCGTTACAAAGTTTGGAAACAAACTCGTCCACTTGCTTTGCATAGGATGTATACTGCCACAATTGCAAATATGTTCAGACTTATTACAAATTTTTTGTGTTATTAACTCCCTTTATGATAATGAACTAATTTGAAACCAGTTGCAATGTTTTTTTTGTGGTGGATACTATATAGGTAAACTTGAGACATTCCATATTTGTGGATCACTTACTGGGTCGATTCACCCAGGGTCGGGTAGGTAGAACCTTTACCGGCCAAAAATGAGTCACCATTCACTTTACAACAACCTGAATTGCCATCGCCTTCTCGATTCTCAGCAAAGAAGAGACTTTGTAAAATCTAATGGCAAACGGTTTGAGCTTTGACTCATTTTGGCCAGTAAAGGTTCTACCTACCCGACCCTGGGTGAATCGACCCAGTATGTGATCCACAAATATGGAATGTCTCAAGTTTACATATATAGTATCCACCATAAAAATTGACATTGCAACGGATTTGAAATTAATTTATAATCATAAAAGGGAGTTAATAACACAAATAATCAATGTTAAATTGAGAATAAACTACAAAAAAATACCGTAAAACTTTGTTTTCTTTTATTGTTTCAGTTTTATATCCACAGCCTTACTTTATTCTAGTTTAATATATGATCTATGATATACCAAAATTGGCGATCTCTTGAAACTTTATCTCAAACGATTTTAACCCATTTCATCATCGAGGCATAATTGGTAAAAGCCACGCACTGTTGATGTTCCGGATAATGTAGTCTCTTGAAACATGGAAAGACATAAGAAATCTCAGTCATATTCCTGTCATTTTACTTCTTGATTTTGAAGAAAAACCATGTCTAAGGAAGAGTTAGAAACTTCGCAAAATTCTCTTTCCATACAACGGAATTTTGAAAATATGAATTTGGAAGATGGTTCACAAAGTGCTTTATCTCCAGATCAACAACTTGCTAAGAGTATCGCCGAGTACAAGAATTTGTTAGATGACAGTAACGTGGACGAAACTTATCTGATGATACTCTTTGACAATATAATGCGATTTGCTGATGAAAATGATTTAAACCCGGAGGATTATCCACTGCAGACGTGCCACACACTGATTAACTGTGGGGAGCGCGAAGAATACCGGCATTTCAAGTTTAATTTGAAGATGTATAACGACCGAGTGGTAAACACTGACATGTTGTTGCCCTGGAAAAATTTGCCATCAGTTGAAAAAATTATGGTAGATGTCAACCAACAAAACCACAGCTCTGCCTGTGGCATCATAGAAATGCAATGTTTAACGAACCGCCGTTTGTTGTGCGAAAAGATGGAACAGTTGTTGTCGGACTCCGATGCAAGTTTTATCATTTGGCCACCTCTAAGTATCAGTGATCATGAAAAATGGGTGGATCGATGTGTAAAACTGTAACCTACCTAGTAGACATTAGTTTACTTATGTTTTGGAAACGACAAGGACAGTTGTTGATCAAACGATGTTGTTAAAATGTGTTTCAGTTCATTTTCTATGTTTAATGAATTTCGCATCAATAAACATGTTTCACCAATCTATTTTGTTCTTATTTCTCTTATTTGTAAACAGATATTACACCATATCCAAATCATTCCGCTTCTGACTATCCAAGAGTGTATATCGTAAAATGCCTGATCAAACACCAGTCAATCCAGAGCTCGAAGGATTCAAAGACTTAGCCTTACATTTGGGATATCCAGACTCGTGTGAGGAACTTAGTGAAGACAGGCCAAGATGGAATTGGGAGGACTTGATGGAACGTTGGCTTCTGACATGCCATCACAGTCAAGAGACATCAATGTACTATTGCGAACTTTATCCCCTTCTCGCACAGTGGCCACTACTCTACTTGGATGTTGGAGAAGAAAACAATGTGTAGTTGTACAATAAGCTTTGATCATTAGTGAACAATGTGTAGTTGTACAATAAGCTTTGATCATTAGTGAAAATAGACAGAGATCTTCAGATGCATTTTATTTACTAAGCTATTGAATTGAATAAAAAATATGTAAAATGTTTAAGTTGATTTTCTGTTTTATTTTTCCTTTAATCTCGACAAAACCAATTAGGTCAGAACTGGAGACCCACTTAACAAGAAGACCGCCAGCTCGGTGACCAAATTGACCAACAGCCGATTTTACTTTGCTCAAAAGTTTGGTTGTAATTTTGTGAGCAGTTTTTACTCAAGTAAAGGTGTTATTCCTAATAGTTTTTCATTTAATTTGGTAAGTGAAACCAAAGTATTAAAATATTTACAGTCTCTAGGTTTAAACAAAGCGACTGGACTAGATGGCATTTCCTCTCGTTTCCTAATGGATGGGTCACCTATTATTGTTGGTCCTATAACACACATTATAAATCTTTCACTTATTCAAGGTATTGTTCCAGATGAACTCAAATCTGCTAGAGTTGTCCCCCTTTTTAAAAAGAGTGATAAATTATCAGTTGGTAACTATAGACCAGTCTCAATTTTAAACATAGTGTCTAAAGTTCTTGAAAAGGTGGTCTATGATCAGGTTGAATCTTATTTCACTGATAAATATCTGTTGTATAAATTTCAATCTGGTTTAAGAGGTGGATTTTCCACTGACACTTGTCTTATTTACCTGACAGACTTCATTAGAAAAGAAACTGACCAAGGTAACTATGTAGGCATGCTACTACTGGATTTACAGAAGGCCTTTGATACAGTGGACCACTCAATCCTAATTATGAAGCTGTCAGCTTCTGGCCCGGGTAAGGACATTGTTAGGTGGTTCAGCTCATATCTTTCAGATAGACAGCAACTTGTTGATATCTCTGGTACTTTTTCATCTACAGCCACTGTAACCTGTGGTGTGCCACAAGTCTCTATTCTTGGGCCACTGCTTTTCCTGATTTACGTTAATGATATGTCAGCAGTGATAAAAAACAAATTGTTACTTTACGCTGATGATTCTGCTATTTTGGTGTCTCACAAATGTTTGTCTAGAGTGGAACAAGCTCTTACTGAAGATTTACATTTAGTTAGTCAGTGGCTTATTGACAATAAATTATCATTACATCTCGGTAAAACCGAATCCATTGTTTTCGGGTCAAAGCACAAACTTAAGTCTCACCTCCGTTCAACCTACAAAGTCAGTTAAATATCTTGGGGTCACTCTAGATCAGCATTTATCATTTGCCTCTATGGCCGATGCTGTTCTTAAGAAAGCAAATTCACGTCTTAAATTCCTTCACCGCAAAAAAGAGTTTCTTTCAGAATTTACGAAAAAGCTGCTTATTATGTCTTTGGTACAATGCCACTTGGATTATGCCTGCTCAGTTTGGTATAATGGTTTATCACAAAGTTTCAAAAACAAGCTACAAACCACTCAGAATAAAATGATAAGATTTGTACTTAATCTGGATGCCCGAGCCAGCATTCGTAAAGAACATTTTAATCATCTTTCTTGGTTACCTGTTGAGAAAAGGATTCATCATTTAATGTTATGTCATGTTTTTAAGGTTAAGAACAATCTGGCTCCTGGTTACATGGATGAATTTTTTGTATCTCAAGACTCTGTCCATAGCTACAATACCAGGTTCAGATATAAAGGTGGATATGGTCTCCCTAAGGTAAAAGGCTCCGGCTCAAAATCATTTTGCTTTTTAGCGTCCAAACTTTGGAACAGTTTACCCTCATTTTTAACAACAATAAAGCATCTTAACAATTTTAAAGTCTCCATTAAAGATTTCTTAATGAAAAACTTATAATAAATATTTTAACTTTTTAGCACGGATATTCATGATCTTATTTTTTGTTTTACTTACTTATTTCGGCGTAGGTGAATTCTGTTGAGACAGAAAGTTTTTTAATTTACAAAGTAGTTTAATGCTTTCCTTTATATTGTATTCCATACCCACTGTGATAGTTTGATAATAACAAAGTGATACTTATTTATTATTATTTTACTTTTTACTAGTTTGCCTCTCTGGGTCATGCAACCAATACAAAGGACCGCAACGGAAGTAAGTGCTTGCACTTTATTGCGTTATCCTTGGTATTTGAAGCATTCCATGGTTATCTCTGCTTCTAAACATTTTATATGATTGTTATTTGTTGGTAATATTTATTTTTATTGTTCATATGTATAAAAATAATGTAAACCATTGTATGTTTCCTATGCCGAAACAAATCTATCTATCTATACATTCCATTCACGCGGATTATTTTTTTCTTGCAGAAAAGACACGGTTAGTTCGCCACAATGGCATATGGTTTTGAGAATATCGCTTTATGTCTCGATGCAATGAGTCTTCTTTGCCAAAATTGTAGCCAAAAAGAGTGTAAACATGTTTTGTGTATGCTGTCCCTACTTTGCGTCAAGTTTTTCCATCTGACTAATATTTGAAATAATGTGTTAAAACTCAACATTTTGGCTAATATGATAGTTGTACTCCATGGTTTATTAGTTTTAAAGCTGACAGATAATTAAAACTACTAACCGTGTCTTTTCTGCAAGTAAAACCTTTACGCGTTAATAGAAAAAGGTGAAATATGCATATCAGGAATTGCCACATTCAGAAAAAAACAGCCTCCCCACACAGTCAAGAAGAAGAGAGGGGGAGAGAGCATGGTTAATAAAATAATCAGTTTCAAAAAGGACGCCACTAACAAAAAACAAAAATGAGAACCCGAGGGGTTACCGCCTTGGAACGGTCAGTGGCAAATCAAATTGCCACTGGGGGTTTAAACCAGGTTCTAGGGTGCACCAACCTCACACTTGCCCCAACAGGTTCTCGTATCACAAGACAAGTACAAATTGTCTTGGTGAAGTAACTCCAACCCACCCATCAGCTCAACAATGTTGTATGCAAAAGCATACAAACATAAAAACATAAGAAGCTAATAGCATTGCAAAGCCAAAGGGCGGGTACTCAATGATCTTTCCGAGACCAGAGCATCTGGAGTAAAATCAGCAAGAACACGATGACAGGGATAAAAGAAACAAATCGAGCATCTAGGTTCTTTTAAGAAAAGATTTCCCCATTAACCTTCATAAACTCTTAAACCCCTGCCACCGTCGTGCAATCAAAGAGGTAAGCATAATGATCAACTGTAGAAGGGTTAATCACTAGGCCTGCAGAGCGCTGTAAAATATCATGTTGGTAACCTTTCTTTTTAAATTTACAGATGGTTTTTACGAATAACCGGGAGAAATTAACACTGCCTTTTATCTTTTTAAGTTTATAAATTAAATCTCCATAAAAAACTGGTTGTGAAATACCTTGTTGCAAAAGTGATTTTAAACTGCATTTGTATTTATGAATTAAATCTGGGTATCGGCGATAAAACTTGCAAAAGGTTTTCCTTAATTTGTGATACCGATAACCTTGTTTTAAAAGTTTTTCTGTAATGCAAAGATTACGTTCATTGAAATCATTAACATTGTTGCAAGCTCTTGAAAAGCGAACAAGTATGTTGTTACTATCATTTGTATGGTTCAGTACACTAATAGCTTAAATTAAAGTATCCAGTGGATAAAAGCTTAAAAGCTGTGTTTTCTGAGTGTGGTGGTTCCTGATATGCATATTTCATTTTTTTACGAATAACCGGGAGAAATTAACACTGCCTTTTATCTTTTTAAGTTTATAAATTAAATCTCCATAAAAAACTGGTTGTGAAATACCTTGTTGCAAAAGTGATTTTAAACTGCATTTGTATTTATGAATTAAATCTGGGTATCGGCGATAAAACTTGCAAAAGGTTTTCCTTAATTTGTGATACCGATAACCTTGTTTTAAAAGTTTTTCTGTAATGCAAAGATTACGTTCATTGAAATCATTAACATTGTTGCAAGCTCTTGAAAAGCGAGAAAGTATGTTGTTACTATCATTTGTATGGTTCAGTACACTAATAGCTTAAATTAAAGTATCCAGTGGATAAAAGCTTAAAAGCTGTGTTTTCTGAGTGTGGTGGTTCCTGATATGCATATTTCATTTTTTTACTAAAGCAAGACATTACTATGAAATGTGTGTTTCAAATAAAACATTTATCCATACCGCAAATTATAATTCTCTATAATGATACATTGGGTATTGTAACAAGAAAACGTTCGAATAATTCACCTTAGGAATATACATGTATATAACACAAATAACAAAATATAAAATTTAAATTATTCAAATTGTAATACACATATGGTGTTATTTAGTTTTAAGGACATTTTCATTTAATGAAAATATTCGTTGAGATTTAGTAAAGTTTCCCAATAAATTCTTTTTAATATTGTGTCAAATGGAAAATTGTGCAACTCATCATGTAAGTATAGCATTTCTGAAAATTGATCAATATTCGGAATGCACTTTAAAATTGTTATTATATTGCTTTCATAACAGAGAGATCTTTAATTGTAAATGTAAAAATGAATTTAGCTGAACATTATTATTGTAAGAAAATAAAAACATGGATATGATAATCCGCGAAAATTATCGTTCACTGAAAACTACGAAAACTATGAAATTCTTTCCCGAACTAATTATAAGTTTTTGTGCAAATAAAAGTGTTCTTATCGTTGCAATTCGCTGATTGCATATGTGTTTTTCCACCAGATTGAAAATCAAGGGCAATGCAGTCGCCTTGACTTGGCTTTGGTTGGTTGGTGCCCCAGAATTCTTCCCCGTTTCCGAGTAGGATAGGCGTGGTGAAACCATCAGAGCCTTCCCATACATACTTCCCTGCTGATTTCATACCTCCCAGAAAGTAGATTACGCTGGATGCTGAACGAGAAATAAACATTTATTTATTTTCAGTAAACGACAATCTGAAAGAAACTAAACATTTTCATTAGTCATAGGCATGAAATACACTATTTTGTTGTATTTTATAAAATATGTTCAACGTGCATTCAGACGCCACTTTTTCTTGACGAAAATTTTGACCTAAAGACTATCGAATGCATCTTGTAGTATGAAGAACAGAATTGTATCAAACCCATGCGTTAAAAAAACAAGAGGAAGATGCTTCAGAAGAAGAGAAAAAACAAATGATCTCTGCTGTGCCCAAGATCATAAAACAACATCTGGAGACCAGTCTGAAATTTCAAGCATCTGATCGCCATTTCAGCCATCAGATGAAAAAGGTCACTATTTCAGCCATTAGATATTTTGGATTTCAGACTGGTCTCCAATCTAAGTTTTATGACCTATGGCCCAGGAGAAACCAAAATAACAAACCAATAAGCGTTGTGGTCTTTTTTCACTTACAGTAAATGTGCGCAAGAACACGTGTTAGATAATCCTTCAACCTGGTTGAGTCAAGCTTCACCAGACTTGCTCCGTCCGCTTTACACACATTCTGAGCTTGTTCGAATGTACTCGGGACATGATAAATCTTCATGCAGATATTCAGAGATCGCACATGGGTGTAGTCTGGTAGGTCGCAAACGGCTTAAATATACAAAAATCATAGAAAATGAATGTTATCAAATAATGAGGGTTGTCCGGACATACCAATGAACAGGTTTTCACGTTGTTGTTGTGTTATAGAATATACCAGTAGTTAATTAACGCTTATTTAAGATATCGTAGCAAGGTCAAGGTTATAAACAAATTTGAATGGTGCTGGGTGGTAAAAGTATCATGTTCTGTTATCATAATATTCCGTCGAGTGGGTAATTCTTTATGTTCAGTCATGAAAATATACTGTTGAGTAGTTTTCAACATTATGTTTAGTCGTAGCAGTGCATTAGTGAGTGATTATTTCATTATGTTCAGTTGCAATGACGACCTGTTGAGCGGTAGAAGTATCGTGTTCAGTTATGATTATATTCTGAAAATATACTGTCGAAGCAGTGTATTACTGAACATAATGTTGAAACTAGTCAGCGGAATATTTTCATGAATGAACATAAAAAATTACTCACAAGAAAGAACATTATCATAACTGAAACAGATACTTCTACCACCCAACAGCATGTCATTGCAACTGAACATAATGAAATAATCACTCAGCAATACACTGCTTCGACCAAACATAATGTTGAAACTACGCAACAGTATATTTTCATAACTAAACACCATGAATTACTCACTTGACAGAAGATTATCGTAACTGAACCGGATATTTCTTCTACCGAATAGCATGTCATTGCAACTGACCATAATGAAATAATCACCTAATAATACACTGCGACTTAACATAATGATTGTTCTACTAAACAGTATTTTTTTATAATTGAACATAATAAGTATAGCACAAGACAGACTATTATCAAAACTGAACTTTATAATTGTGCCACGCAACAGCATGTCGTAATAACTTAGAATAATTAAAGTATCACTCGGTAATACACTGCTTCGACTAAACATAATGATAGCTTTACTCAAAAGTTTATTTTCATAGTTGGACATAATGTATTACGCACAAGAAAATTATTATAACTGAAAAGAATGATAGTTGACCGAGCATTATAGTTTTTCTTAATATAAGACAGTTTATGCGTTCCAAAGAACTACGTACCTAACCATATTAAGAAAAAGATATTTGCCCATACCTTTGTAATATGCGGTATTGCTCTGTTGAATTACGTTCACCGTGAAGTTAGCAACATCAAAGTCGTAAAGCTGACAACTGGTTGTTGTTGAGGCGTATCCAAACGAGACGCATGATGGTTCAGAATAGCATTCAGTTGCACATCGACCCATACTACCTAATCTAGGATACGTGCTCAAACGGCCATCCATAAAGTGCACGTCATGTATGGTAGGTTCTTCAGAGAACGTGATAGAGTTGCCACAGACTCCTGTAATTGTGACAATTGCCAAGAAAAAAACCATCAACTTTACTCGATTGTTAAGAGCGTGTATTCCTTTTTTGAAAAACAAATAAAATAACGAAAAACAAATGGGAAAATCAAATGATTAAATAAATAAGGTGTAAAAATACTACGGTTATGGAAAGGAGTTGTGTGTTTTTTAATCCATTTAACAATAATTACTAATTGAACTTATCTGTTTATTATTTGCACATTTTTCTGAATTAATATTGTTTAAACCATAAACTGCAGTAGAGCAAGTTTGGATTTTGTTTTCATTCTTATTTGTTACCATGTAAAGCAGGTGTTAAGTGCCGTGCGGCGGCTGTACAAAGTCTCCCGGTACTTCACTTTAGTGTAATCAGTTTCGGTTACCTCCGTTGATGGTCAATTCGTTATTGTGTAAAGGCATTGAATGAATAGAATTGTATATACTGTGTTAGTCTCTTGAATGCTTGGCTAGGCGCTGCACAATCAATATGGTTTTCGGGTTTTTTATTCATTCGTTTTAATTTCTCCTCTGGCAAAATGTTGTTTTTAATATCTTTCATATGTCTCATTACCGTTTTATTGTAAAAATTGAATAACTGAAGCGCTTTTCAGTGTATATAGGGAACAAATGGAAATGATGTCAAACTGACCTTTATCAAGTTTTTGCAACATCTTTGTACGTCTTCATTGAAGAGATTGCTAATTTTTTCAGTAGCTTGTAACATTGTTTGGAGTTTTTTATAAACGTAATATTTGAATAACATGTTACCTTTTGACACAGCTGTATTGGTACCCAAAAATTCACTACCGGGATTTAAAACAATACACACTCAAGTTTGAAGTCGTTAAATAATTGAATATATCAACCAGCTTTGATATACGAACTGAAGAACGCACGCGTGTGTTCGTCCATGTATGTTCATTTGCGGGGATTAAGCAAGGTATTAAGCTTTCAAAAACAAAATCTCCTTTTAATTTGTAAATTTTTTAGACGAAAATGTATTGAAATAAAACAGACATATTTACGTGGCAATTCATTTCCTTGAAAGTACACTGAAAATTTTCACAGTTTCAAAGTTCCAAAAAAGATTTATTAAAAAATTTAAACTGAATTAAGAAACTGCTCGTTCTTTTCAATTATCAAAACTTCAATCATACGTATTACCTGTAATAATATAAAAGGCGTTGTACCAGTACTTATCAAAAATGAAATGTCCGTATCAAACATTCCATACACAGTAAACACAGCCTCCCAACACAGCCACAAAAAATAATGAAAAAAAGAGAACCTTTGGGGTTCCGCCTTGTAACGGTCGGTTGCACCAACTTCACGCTTGTCCTAACAGGTTCTCATACGAACAAACACACAAATTGTCTTGATGAAAAAACTCAAATCCACCCATCACCTCAACAATTTTGCATGCAAATGCAAAAAAATTACAAAACATGAGACGCTTATAGCATTGCAAAGCAAAAGGACGGGTACGCAATGATCTTACCGAGACCAGAGACGTGGAGTCAAATCAGCAAGAACACGATGTTAGAGATAAAAGAAACAAATCCAGCTTCTCGGTTCTTTTACAAGATTTCCCAAGATTTTAAGAACTGTAAATAATCTCGTCCATTTCTATTCCCCCAGAAGTGTTGTGATGCTTGCCGCGTCTAATAAATTACCAGTCGAGCTCGGCAATCAGGTTTAATGTTTGATGTGAACGAATATTACAGCGGAAGCGCGGTGTTAAATGTATTTTTTCATGTCCGATTTTCTGATTTGTTTGCTTGCTGTTTTTTGTTGTTGTTTCGGGGGTTGGATTGTGTTGTTGCTGTTTTGTTTTGGGTTTTTTTCTTTGATGTTGTTAGTTCTGATTTTAAATTTTAAGAAAGACGCAGTTTAAATATATTGGTGAGAATATGAAGAAGATTATAGAAATAGATGAAAAGGAAACTTTGAAAGCCACAGAACACGACAAATATGAAAATATTGCTGGCTAGGTTTGAACGAGCCTGTTCATGGGCAGTAATGGACATATATCTTACTGCCCACGCCGCCTTTTCCCGGGTTGAGCGCAACTCAATATTTACACCAATAAACAGTACAATTTTGAACCATCTCAAACAATGGTATGCAAAAAGCGGTGAACATGATGGAACCTTCAATGCGGTATTTTCAGATAAATATCATTCCATGTTCAGCGGCATATGATCCCCAGATAAAAGAATGGATTTGCCCTAAATGCGAAAACAATTGGCGGAACTAAACAAAATAGAATTTTGACAAGAGATCTGGGAATACAAATCCTGCATAAAACAGACAACGCAAAAGGCAAAATTTAAAAAGCAGGAAGTATATTATTGGGGTGATTGAACATTTGAATCTAAATTGGCTGGGATATTGAAACCACCCATCTATAAACTGGCCGAAATATTTAAACAAAAGCAATTTTCAAAATACTTTTGACATAGTACATAAATATCGTGCTCAAAGGACGTAACTGATATCAGCTCTGATTTAATGTAAGCGGAGACTTTTTACAGCCGCCACACGGCACAAACAACGCTACTAAAACTCGGTCACTATTTTTCATAAAAGAATTCAGTAAAATAAGCCACCAGAACTTTTTGAAACTAAAAGCTGATCTTCCTTATTCAGATTTTATTTTGACGTTTTTCTGACGGGATCGAGCCTGATGTATTTTTAGGCAAATCAACGTTTCTTAAAACACCATTTATCTGTGAGCATGTCTAAACTCTAAGTTAATTTAAAAAAATTTCGGTAGGCAGTAAAACAGACTCTATAGTGGGATTTTCACTGAAATTAAAATCATAAAATACTATTGAGCTACAAAAACATTTTAACTGTTCATATTTTAATAAATAAAAATTGTCACAATTTAACTTAAAAGGACTTTTCAAACAGTCGAGAATCTGGCTTACCATAGATTAAAACCAAATATCGCGTAAGTTCCAAAATAACTATCATGGTTGATTTCATAAGGAAACAAAATCAGATCACCTGCCTTCTAAAAGCAATTTAACTTCGAAGAGACAAACAAGTCGGGAACATAATGAAATAACCAATAGAAATGCAAATAAAAGAACTCAAGCACTTAAAGTAAACTTAAAAGCATTATTGAAAATATTGCAAGCAATACAACACGTAGCCTATTTCTGAAATTTTAAGTGAAACATTACAAAGGCAAATTATAAGAGGTAATAGAGAATGGACAATGGTTGAAATGTTTACATCTGTTTTAGTTAAGCACCTAGATGACAAGTCGCATAAGCTTCCAAAGAGTACTACTTTTTCCGGAAATGTAATGAAATGGGCGGATAAGATATTTTCTGTACCAACGGAAATCTCATGATGGGATCGAAACAATGACGTCTTAAACAATAAAAGAAAAGGTAGTGAACACGTTTTAACTGTCAGTTGCGAAATAATTAAGTCATTCTGGTCATTAACATGTCACGCCAGGAACTGTCTAGTAAGAACACATATGAACAAAAATACAAAATATGCATATCAGGAATTGTCACAACAAAAAACAGCCTTCTAACGCAGCCAAAACGTAGAGAGAAAAAGAGAAAATGAGTTTATAAGAGAATCAATTTTAAATTAGACACCACAAACAATTTACGATAAAGAGAACCATAAAAGTTACCGCCTTGAAACAATTTGTCTTTTGGGGTTTAAACCAGGTTGTAGGATTCACCAAACTCACACTTGCCCCAACAGGTTCTCACATAAACAGACAAGTACAAGTTGTCTTGGTGAATTAACTCCAGCCCACACATCCAGCAATGTTGCATGCAAAAGAATACAAAGAGTGGATTGAATGAGTTTAACTTAAACACACTTACATTTTCGACAAGCAAATGCGCAGTACAATTGATGCACACTGTGTAATAAACTAGACACATGCAAGGATATTCAACGTACATGTATATATGTATTTGATGACCCTACCTTGACCAGTTGTCTTTAATATTATGCGTTATATCCATAAACACTGGGAAGGAAAAGAAATAACTTGCTGCAGACGTGATAAGAACATGGAATTATAGTATCAGTTATGTGGTTTACAAACGGTTTTTATTACAATCTAGTTAAATGACTTCGGTATTATATTTTTGCATAATACTTTCATACAAAAAGTCCCGGGACTGTATGGAATTCTATTATTATAAACTATATAGAAAAGCAAACCAATGTGATATATATAATCGTATATATGTATATCGCCAAGATATTGCAATCAAAGATCTTAAAAAAAGAAAGTTACATCTATTTAAATCGAACTAATTGCTAATATCTTAAAATAAGTTTTATCAATCAATTTTGCAATAGATATTTCAGATTTTTTGATAAAACAATAAGACGTTAGCTTTTGAATGCATTCCGTTATTAAGCTGATCAGAATTTCTTCAAGGTAATTTTATATTGAATTAAATTATCAAAAGAAATTGTCGTATCCTTTCATTTATTTTGTAATAACCACGGTTAACTGGTGCAACAGGATACACGTTTCGTCATATTGTCATTCCGAACGGAAAGGAAACAACAAAATTGTTGAGAAGGCTTCTAATATTGTGATCACAATGTGATGGATACACTATATTCAAATATATATATTCAAACTGTAAAGCTGAATAGTAATTATGCCAGATTTTATTAAAATATACAGGTGTATTTTAAAATCACCACCGCAACATGGTATTTCTCAGCCTTCATTTTATGGAGATTCGATCGATAAATTTAAGAAAAACACGCAATATCAAATCTTACATATTATTCGTAAAAACCATCTGTAAATTCAGAAAGAAAGGTTACCAGCATGTTATTATAAAGCGCTGTGCATACTTGGGGATAAACCCATCATTTTGCTTACCTCATGGGTGTAAGAAGATGGTCAAACGTAGTTCATGTTTCGTACCAGAATAAAGCATATAGCATTTCTATTTTTATTAATCTAAAATGTTTGTCGATAACACCTAAAATGTAACAGTAAAAGTTAACGTTAAAAAATTATTTATACGTCAGTTATGTTATTTGTTTCGTTTCAAAACTTATTTTATTCTAAAATCTTTTCAAAATACATTTAGCATACATTTGCATTATGCCAAATCTATTTCACAGATGAATGGAAATTCATCAGTTATGCAGTTTAACGACATGAAGGAGGAGCTTTCTCCGTCAGAGTAGAATCCCATACATTCTGCTCCGTATGCCGCCGGTTGACCAGGTCCCCAAAACGTTGCTGAACCGAAATTTGTAAACGGCAATCCGACCCAGAAACTCCAGTTAGGACCAGATTGCTCCGTGTACCAATACCAATCAGTGCCCTTTAGTCCGCCACCAAGATAGTAGACATAAGGTCCATCTGAAATCAAATCGAAGAACGACAATATCTTTACAACACCAAAGTAAACAATAAAAAAAACCAAGACTATCGGATTTTTAGCAAGTATTTTGATGTTCGAGTCACATAGCGGATGAAATATTCGTTAAGTCTTAACAGGCACAATACACGTTGAGAGAAGTGTCACCAAAAAAGCGTTCATTCAGCGAAACTTTAACAACTCTAGATTATTTTTAGAAGAGAGAACGTTAGGAGTTAACAACAAGGCAACAGCGTGTCAATTCGTTAGAGACGTTTTGTCATTAGGCTGCGATCAAGAATAGTTTACTTTGGTAGTTTAATATAAAAATATCTACTTGCACGTATGGTGTATTTCAAAACATTTAAAAAGCACTTTTATATTCCTGTAAAGCAACAGCTTTAAAAAAGTTACTAATTAATAACACCATTGATTTTCGTTTGATGTTTTGTGTGTTTTGGATGGGGGTTGTTTATTTTATTCCTTTCCTTTTTATTTCTTCTACTCTTAAGTGAAATCTTTTTATAATTTTAAGTATTTTTATGACAAATTCTATAGTTAACTTAAAAGCCTATAAAAAGTTATGAACACCGATGTGACTATGCCATTGCAGGTATAAAATCATACGAAAAATATTAATCGTTTTAAACATGTTAAACTCCAGATGTAAAAAACTTCAATTATCATATATTTATTCAACATGTGTATATATTTCTTGACTAAAATTACTTTTGAAGACGATCGGAAAAAGTCAACATTAACGTAAGCACTCGGAAATGTCAGTGACAGTGTTTGTCGTTGAGCTTCTGAATATATCGATACACAATCAAACAATCAAGTTTAATACTTTTATACGCGTTCTTTAAAAACTTAAGAAAGTTTCAGTCAAAATAAACATACAACCATTAGCAGGTTTCCTGCAAAATATTTAAATACTGTTAGTGAACCGATATTCCGCTGATTTATTTGCTTTCTTTTAACAAAATCTATAATCCATTTCAGACATTTTTCTGATATGTCTTTATAATGTGTATAATGAGACTAGCTTTCAAACATTTAGTTCTAAAGCACATAAATGAATTATAATATACCTGCTGACAATAAAGTTACCATTTATTTTAGGTCAAAGAAATTCATAAATTGTGTGAATATTATTTATTTTTATTTTAATTAAATACCAATGCATTTTAAAATCAATTTATAAAATGACCGATTTGAAATTTACATAATTATATCGTTAGATATCCAATAGAAGTTGCTCTCTGAAATCACCGGCCAAAGAAGAGTTTTATTAAATCTTTGGTACAAAACATTGTAAGTATAATTATAACTCATCCTCATAAGTTCCACAATAAGTTTGCTTGATTTAGTGTTTTTGTTTTCAAGCACCAAGATAAGTATATTGATCAGTCTATTTCCCAAACTCAGAGTACGAGATATTGATGCATAGTGCCATTTCAGCCAATCAGATGCTTGAGATTTGAGACTGGTTTCCAAACTCAGTTTTATAACCTTCAAACTTGGATTGATCTGCTTCTCTAAACTTAAACGTTTTATTTAAAAATGTGCTTCACTTTCTTTCAATGTTTCTGAACAATAAAGACTGAATTTCATTACTTAATAAATTTGTGTTAAAACTACGTTTAACAAAATGCATTAAAAATGTATTACACTTAAAAAACGGAAAGTAAAATGATGTGTTATCTTTATACGGACAGACTGCTTGTGTGTTTTAGACGGAAGTCAAAGAAGGAAAATCCTAAAACAGTTTAATCTATTTTATAAGCATAACTATATAACATATTTATATTTTGTCTTGTCTTGTCTTGTCAATATATTTAATTTCGCAATAAAGACGCCGATTGCAGGCACTGGAGATATGAAATGATGACATTTCTGAAACTTTCATAAATACTACCGGACTGCGTTCTAAATAAAACAACTAGAAATTCCGGACTCATTCTAATCAAACTAAGGCACTTGAAGCAAAACAAACTTCAGTTTCAGTATTTTGAACTTGTTGTAACAAAACGTTTCTATATGCTTACTATCGTTTGGGATGGATTCTAACTGTACTGTTTATTGATGTAAATATTGTCGCGCTCATCCCGGGGCTAGGCGGCGTGGGCAGTAATATGCATATCCATTTTTGCCCATGCATAATCTCAATCAAACGAGTCTGCAATATTTTAATATTTGTTGTGTTCGGTGGCGTTAAAAGATCCCGTGTCATCTATCTTAACATAATTTCACCAACCTACATT
The DNA here is from genome assembly GCA_038501625.1 of Corbicula japonica. Lineage (NCBI taxonomy): Eukaryota > Metazoa > Mollusca > Bivalvia > Venerida > Cyrenidae > Corbicula > Corbicula japonica. Next base: position 52,114 of record JAZAYU010000840.1, read on the forward strand.
CGAATCAGTTTGCCTGGAATGTTATAAGGTCACTTATCTTGTTTGCTCTTTAATGGGTCAATAATTACAGCACTTACTCTGAGTGTATGTCAATGCTCCTGCAAGGTAGTCAAACCTCTCAACTGTCTGAACATACATGAGTTTTCCACCTTCACTTTCGCAAAGTCCTCGCGCATCATCTGCATTCCTTCTTTCGTTGTGAATTTTGATGCACGTGTTTAAACTTCTCACGTGGGCGTAATCTGGACGATCACATGCAACTAAATGAGTAGGGTAAATTTATAAATAACCTATTTATCGAGAATAATTTAATCGTGAAGGGAAGTAAATAAAGTGTTAGTATTTGTTGTGTTACTTTTTCAAATAATAATAATAATAATAATAATAATAATGAATGGTTTTATTGCCAGAACGGGCAAAATAATTTGTACTTCACAGTAGCGCTATTTGTGCATTGAAGCGGTCGTAGAAAGTCTCCGCGTACATGTAGTCCGTACTTAAATAAGTAAATAATAGGTTTCCGATGTCACGCAATGATGATTAAGTTTATCGGGGTTATCTGGGCAACCTTTTTGGGATGTCCCGGCTAGCTAAATCGGATTCGCATGTCTAAGGACTGTCGCCGAACAGTAATGGTTCCAATCCCAGTATAAGCAATATCATTTGAAATTCAGTCATCCAACATGACTTTCTTTGGTCGGCGTAATGTTCAATCAGTGGAATCAAGTTTAAAAGTAAGCATGATTATAAGAATTCTAATATATACCCTTGTAATATTCTGTCCCGTATTGAAGAGTAAATCCGACAGTAAAGCTGGAGACATCATACTTGAAGAGTTGACACTTATTATTCACAGTTGAAAAGCTTATTGACACGCATTGGTCATCCATGTTACATTCCGACCCACAATGCTGGAGACTTCTTGAGTCTTCGAACGTTGCAATTACACCATAAATTAACTCGTATCCATTGAGTGATCTGTCCTTCAAGAGTGTCATGGCATGAGCCAACCATGCTTAAAGAAAAAATAAAGTAAATAATTTTGCATTCACAAGCAATTCAAACAAAACATGACGCCAATGTAAAGCATTCAGAGATGTCGCAACAAAACGTTACGCAAATTGAACGCATTTGATGATGTCGTTACAAAACATTACGCCAATTGAACGCATTCAGAGATCTCGTTACAAAACATTACGCTTATATAATGCATTCAGTGATCTCGTTACAAAACATTACGCCTATTGATTGCATTCAGAGATCTCGTTTTAAAACATTACGCCTATTGATTGCATTCAGAGATCTCGTTACAAAATATTACGCCAATATAATCCATTCAGAGATCTCGTTACAAAACATTACGCCAATATAATGCATTCAGAGATCTCTTTACAAAACATTACGCCAATGTAATGCATTAAGATTTTTCGTTACAAAACACTGCACCAATATAATGCATTCAGAGATCTCGTTACAAAACATTGCGCCAATATAATGCATTCAGAGATCTCGTTACAAAACATTACGCCAATTGAATGCATTTACAGATCTCGTTGCAAAACATTACGCCATTTGAATGCATTTACAGATCTCGTTACAAAACATTACGCCAATTCAATGCATTCAGAGATGTCGCAATAAAACATTACACCAATAGAACGAATTCAGAGATCTCATCTTTCTTTCTTAATGCCTGATTTGTGTTGATGTACGCCTCCGCCCCCTCCCCGACCGTAAATTAGTTTTAAAAAACCATTAACTTGTTTGATTCCTGTAAAAGGCATTTGCCAGTAAAGTCATTGTTTATAGGGTATTAAATGTGGCATAATCGTTGCTTGCGTTGCATGAGGAGATAATGTTCTTGTTTAATTTTCACACAAAAAATATATGGTATGTAAGACATGTATGTAAATTCCAAATGCTGAGCTTTACTATGGTCCGATGCATACGGTTTGCATGATGCAGTTGAAATGAGTAAATTATAGCGACATATAGCTAGCTATATAATATACTTTCTGAATTAAGTCCATTCTCATTCTACCAAACTCGTATATAAGATAAATCTACTGTAGACTGGGTGTAACAAAAGTTTAATATTACAAAAATACACAATGATACATGATATTAAATAAATTAGAAATGGCAAAATTTTGCATATTAACGGACATAAATAAATGACAAACAGGTGATTGAACCGTAGATGTAAGATTAGGTATCCCCATTCTACTACTGGCTTATCAGCCAAGATACATTATCTCGTATGTAGATGCTATTGAATGCAAATAATCATAGTATCGAGCAAAAATGAAAACTTGCCAGTTTTTAAATTAAAAAAAATGTTCATTGATGTTTTATTTTATTGTTCATTTAATTTGTGGTATTTGCACATATCTGGGCATATGTGATTAAGCGGGAAGATGTTGTTATTTTTAACAGAGGTCAAGATTATCACCTGTCCTCTTTGCTAAATAATGATGAGATCAGTAATTTGTATCATAATAGTCTCAAATAGATTATTTAACTGTCGAATTTAAAAGTTCATGGCATGTACAGAAGGAAAAAACATAATAGTTTAAGTCCTCTGATGCAAATAAATAAGATACAGTTACTTAAATTTCCGTTTTTGCAAACTACCTCAATTTTAATTAAAGTAAGAACAAAATCCAACTCTTAATTTGTAACAACATAATCGTTTTTCTTTTTGCTTTTTTAAGCCGATAGATACTGAACAGACAACTTCCAAGATAAACGTGTTGGTGATAAAATTTCTCCAGATATTTACATTAACTGGCATAATTAATATAATAGGAGTTTTCCTTGTTACTTTTGTCAAGTTTGTCATTTTGGCTCAGTATATATGCCTGGCTAGCTTTGTTCTTTCTATATTGATATAGGTCGTTAAGAAATCATACTTGCCTTGATATAAGAAGCAAACAACCAACTCCCATGTCCAAAACATGTTTCAGGTAATGTAAGGTAACTCTTATCTTTTCCTGAACTGGAATCGGTCAGATGACAATTGTTTAAAGAATTGGAAACGCTTTGTGATGACAGCTATCTTTTATTAACACAGTTAAATACTTGTACAATGGACCATTAAAAACAAACACAACCCTCTAATGTCATTTGAATGTTAGGTTTAATCCATGTTCGCTAATAATCACTACATCAAAGAGTAAATAAAGATATAATTGTAACTGTTATATATATTTGAACTGCAAATGCTCAAATGTTTACACACCATTACTTATTGACTACATGTATCTGTGTATATGACAACTAGTAGTTTTCTAAAGAGAGATCTTCAGGTATCCGTTATAGACAGGCTCGTAGCTGCCTATACGCGTGTACGCGGCTGAATCCACATGATTAAACTCACAACGCCCAGAATGCACCAGCTTGCAACTTGTTATTAATTTTTAGTTTGTGTGGGCGTGTACCCGAACCGCTCCCATCTCCAGCACAATTCTGAAACCACATCAATAGGGGGCTAACTACGCCCCTTTCTTAGATTAATATATTAACCCTCATCTGTTTTAATAAATGCAGTTACAAATATTAAGCACATTTAAGTCTTTAAGTACACCTTAAAATGCAATATTTACTCGACCATTGTCGACGTCCGCCTTGACCGGCCAATTGAAACAAAATGTGTTTCCCTTAATTGTATTTATAGAAATGTAGCAGGTATAATTTAGATGCACACCAGAACGAAATATAATATATATGGTAAATTACCGTTACCATGCATCATCTTCATATCTACTGGCTAAAATGCAGTTTTGATTTGTTTAATTAATTTTAAACAGCTTCTTATTTTTATGGCTGAATGACAGTGTTTTTTACACATTGTCATACGGCACCATTAAAGAAGTTGGATTGTAAATTAAATCCGTTTCAAAATCATGTAATTAAATTCATTTCATAAAAAGTTATTTTGCTTTAAACCATATAATAATATTCTTTTATACTGACCGGTTTTACATTGGCATTTACATACAACAGGATAAGGTCGTCAACATGTTGATATAAGATATGTTAAACCATTTCATTATCTTCTTTCTGTACTAGATTTACATAAGCATTACCATAATAACCAGAAAATGCTGATAAAGATACATTGAACCAGTTATCAATTTACTTTAAATTCTAACATTTTTACATTAGCATTAACGTATAACCGGTAACGGCCGAGAACATTTTGTAAAAGATAGTTTAACCCATTTAATAATGATCTTTTTATAATGGTTTTACATTATCATTAACATATAACCAGAAAATGTGGAGAACATGTTGCCACCTATTCCAACATCTTTGTTGTGAACGCTTCGGATGAAGACTCGATCACCCATATTCACTTTGGTTATCACGGTTTGTGCACCTTGGTCTCTGTAAGTAGTGTCGGCATGGGCGAAAACACGTCCAAGTACCTTGTCATTTTGCACGATATCCGCGGGTACTTTATCCCCACCGTGTGTGCCATTTATATGGTCAAGAAGGGAGCAACTGAACACATAGATACCTGAAATGTTGAGTTTATATAGACATTTATATTTGCAAATAAAATTTTTTATCATCGCTTAAGATTCGAGATTTTATGACAATGGAATGAAAGGCATAAGTTCACTTCTTCGTTGATTGTTTGTGGTGTCTTATTTGAAATTAATATTATTATAAACACATGCTCTCTTTCCCTCTCTTTTTTTGCGTGAACGCGTGGGTAGGCTGTGTTTTCTGAGTGTGGCGATTCCTGATATGCTTATTTCACATTTTTATATATAAATATAAGCAAGAGCTTTGGTAGCACACTCAGGCGATATTTGTCGTTAGAAAGAGCTAATAGAGTGCAAACAGATAATGATGCTTTTACATGTTACCTGATGATTTATATAGATACTATATAGTTATTTGGTTTTTTGACAGGGAATGTGAGGATATATTGCCGGTCTGGGTGTCATATTATCCCTCGCCTGCGGCTCGGGTAATATGACACCCAGACCGGCAATATATCCTCACATACCCTTTCAAGGAAACAAATAAAACACCGATTTTTCGATTATTTCGCTTATTTAATGCCGAACGGCTTAATTCCCCTCTGAGAACCTCAATAATTACATGTCTGACGTCATTAATTTACCTGCATGACGTCACTTCTATAGAAATTGAATGGACTATCCATTTGATTTTTATTCTCAAAATTTGAGAATAATCTGATCGTTTTCAACGTTAAAAACATAACATAAATATTTTCTGTAACAATTTTAGTAATTCCTAAGCATACCGCTTTATAATTTACAAGATCGGCTTCAAATTATGCATTTTTACGGAAATTCAAAACAAAATGGCGGACGACAACAAAAGGTGGGAGGACAGACGGGGAAATTAAGGCACGTGCAGTTCATATCTACGGCCGATCCGTAAATACGGATATACATCAGCGGCAAATTATCCAATCAAATTCAAGGAAATTTCTTTGCAGTATAATAAATAATAATATCTATAATAGTATTTTTGACCACATTACCAATCTATGTATGCAAATCTCTGATTCTGAAACATATTTAGGTGATTTCTATCTTCATATTCACACTTAGCGCCCATTCTTTTCAAAATTGAATTTCTCGAATATTTCAGGATATAAATTATTATTATTTTATATATTGTATATATTATTTGAGTTAGTTAATGTTTTGTCAAGCAACAGACTGGCTTATTTGAATAAATATCCTTTTTTTAAGAAATTTGAATTGAGTAGGGATGACGTGCTAGGATTAAGTCGGTTTTTATTTACAGGTCTGTCTTCATTAATAATTCAGTATAAATATTTTTTATTTTCATTTATCTTATGTCCCCGTTTCTGAAGCGTGGAGAACATTTGATGACCGTCTTGGACGTCTGTTCGTATGTCTGTCCGTCATAATTCTCTTGTCCATAGCATATCGTTTAATCCCTGAAGTGTTTTAAAATGATATTGAGCATACGGGAAATCGAACCCGTACTGTACGATGACAGCGCCTAGCTATAGAAACCCGATTGCTCTACCGATTGAGATAGCCGGGACAACTATAAAAGCAATAAATGGAATAAATGTAGATATAATGACATTCAGACAAATTTCAGACACACAACTCACATTTTCATGCTAAAAATGAAGATTATCAGAAATAAAAGGCTACCATACACAAATTTTACTATAATAATTTTCGATTTCAGTAAGATTTTGGCATGCAACCAAAACATCAAACACGATGCGCGGCGACTGCTATTAGCGCGGGAAGATATAATTGACAGAACAGTGTTCATTGTTAATCGGATTGCTTTACTTTAAGCCACACATTTTGTTATTGTTTCAACATCCACAGAGGGGATGAACCCACAGCGACAAAAAATTGATTGACAGGAAATCCTTATTTGGAAGTAGAATACAGCGTCTTTAGATTGGAGTGGCAGTTCCCACAGTCGTCGTATGACAAAAACCGCGGTCGTTTTCTGGTGGAGTGCTCAGCGCAACAGGTGTTTACGGAGTTTGCATGCTGGGTCAAAATTTAATTGAAATCGAAATTTGTAGTTATTCTGTTTGAATTAACAGTTTAGATATCAATTTCCGCTTGTCCCAGATATTTTCGAATTAGAATTCAAATAATATTGTACTAACGGGTAATAAACAGTACCAGGTTTTCTGTCTCAGATTTGAATTTATATGTATTTTTCTTAGATGAAAGGTAACAATTTTAGATACTAAAAACCATTACCATATGAAATATCCCTACGTGTTATAATAATACGAAATCCTTAAGATTTCCTTTACTCAGAAAATAACTTTACAACTTTTAACCTGACAACGGAGCGACAAACTCTCCACTGCTGTTGTTGTAACCGCCTCCAATATCTGTCACAATCGTTTCGAATACAATAGTCTGATTTACTCCAACATGGTCCAGAGTATGTAGCTGAATTGCAGCCGTGAAACCTATAGGTCCCTCCCCACTGTTCAGGACGAAGCGTTTCATCTGTCTTGTGTCAGACCCTTGTTCAAACGAAAACAACAATAAGGTTGCAGTAGTTTATTTGTAATAAAATTTTCCAACCACAATTGATGCATAACAATGTCTTAGCTTAAACGCTACTGGAAACTACATTAAAACTTTTGACTTTGATGTAGAATTTTTTCTGTGTGTAAAGCGTTGGCGACTGCCGGTTCGAACCCCTCCAGGGATGAGATTCTTTTGCAATTACCGAAAGATAACGCTATTATTTTAGGTTGAACTCCATCTCCTCCCAATCATAATCATTTACGTTTTATAAGGAGTATCAAAAATTATTTGTTACAATAATGTCATAAGGTAGTATCCGATCGCCTCCGAGTCATTATAATAATAATACAAACCGAAGACAGTATTGGCCGGATTTTTCAACCGTTGTAACCGCCTTAGGTCAATAAGAAAAGATTTTTGTATGCAAGTACGGTACTTACCTGTTTTCTTTATCTAATACACAATATTTATTTAATCAGTAATAAAGTTGTACTACAATAATAACATTAAAGGGCGTATACGATTACACAATTCATTGGGTTTAGCCTACAATTTAAATAAAATGAATACCTTCTTTGGTCAAACCGTCCCGGAAAAGCATGCTTGTTAACGTCTCAATCACTCTCTGCTGAGTGGCAATGGTCTCATCCTGCAGCGCATCTAAGTTAACAAATAATAATAAGTGGTTCTTATTATTCATACAATGCGAATTAGAAACAGTTGACGTCAGTTTCAGAAATGAGCGGACGTCATTACTTATTATACATCTCGCGGTAAAAATAGCATTGTTGTCAAAATTTATAGCAAAAAATTCAAGTAGGTTGATCGCAACTCAGTATGTGCCCGGATATATGTATCGTGCTCAATCGCCTTCAAATGTTGTTAGTATCAGCACTGACTAAGGCTTATTTAGCAATTACATAAAGTTAAAAGGTAAATAAACCTTGGCTAGTGAGCATGTTGAAGTTTCTTTTGTGACAAAAATGACAGTATTATAAAGGCATGCCCTCTGTTTATTTCCTGATATTTATACTTCCACTACGTTTCCTACGATGAAGTCTTATTTGTATAACGAATCATATTTCCTGATGGTAAGACGCGCGGTTACAGTAAAAACCGCTGTCAATTTATTGGACTGTGCACAGTGTTTTGACGTGTGACGCCGACGTGCATGCACGTTTTGCCACGAGTTGCTGTGAAAGAGCCTGTCGTCATTCGCTTTGTAGTCAATACAGCTGTTACAACAGCCATTGGAAATGCCGTACTATCGCGAATTCTTTTCACATATTTAGTATTTGTTTATGTATTAGAGTATTTATGTGTGTAAATGTAAGGAATGAATCGATTTTTGATGGTGTTAATCTGGGTTTGAAGAATAGATGGATTGTTTAAAGTAAGCTATATGCACTTTAAACCAAAACTGATTTCCATACCAAGTTAAAAACCACCAAATATCGATTTAGTCCTTAATTGTCTGTAAGTTACATTCAATTTATGAATTGGCCTTGTCACGGTTACTAGAGATTACATGATTAAATACGAATGCGTTCAGCGGTATGATACTCATAATTGTTGAATAAAATCATTTTAGATCGTGTACCGTTAAATAATATTGATCAACAGTATAAGTATCATGCATGAGTGTGAGGTGAAGATGGAAAAATCTGTCACCGAGGGTTAACTGTTTTGCGGGAACGAGGCTCTGCCGAGTTCCCGCCAAAACAGTTCACCCGAGGTGACAGATTTTTCTATCTTTACCGAATTTCTCATGCAAGATACTTTTTCTTGCATACCTTTTATTATTTATAACATTTTTGTGTAAGTATACAAACTTATTTATTTTCATTATGCTGAAATATTGACGTTAAAGCAATCTTTTTTATAAATGACGTCACTAACTTGAATATATTACGTCAGATATTTGAAGACGTGACGTCACTCACGTGACTCATTCTACATGGGGGGTGTAGGATCGAAATTTCCTACACGGGTGAAAACACCGGATGACCTGATCTGGTATGCAAGAAATTATTATTTCTGTATGCATTTGAAGGCTGTACTTACTGGATTTGGCCATTCCTGATATGCATATTTCACTTTTTTATTCATATTAATTTGTTCCACTCTTACTCTTGGCCTTAACTTAAAACTATCGTTTAAAACAGTCACATCAACCGTCTCCCGAAAGTACAGTCTCTAAGTTAGTATATGACATTCAGCTGTGCCTGAATTCTGATACAAAGACATCGATAGTAGTGTCACATAACGTGAAATGTATTATACAGTGTTTTCACTTTGTATAGCAATGTTACATGTTTTCTTTTTTTTTCTTTTCTTATTTGAGATTTTGTGTTAAATATCCGCTAGCTTGGATCGGTCGAAAATAAACATATTTTGATCTACATGTATTAAAAACAAAACACTAATAAACACAAAATATATTGAGATTTTTATCAGTCGACTTCGCCTGTCATTTTTAAAGAAATTTGCAACATTTAAGAAACATAATAATTAAATATTTACATAAACTAGACTTACTTTTAAAAGTCTCGTCGTCAGAAGCACTATTACCATGGACGAAGAGAACAAATAAAAAAACTCATGTAAGTCACCAACGCCATTTTGTTACCGTCTAATGACATATACTACAAAATGTTTTTATCTTTATAGCCTGTCTTGTCTTATTTTGACATCTGTACGAAATTTTGACTTGTTTTCTTAAAGTCATGATATTCCTGATTTTATCTCAAATTATCATCAGTTCAGTATATTTGTAACGTGTAACATTTATCATTGTAACTGGGCTGGCCTTTTCAGCCAATCAGATGCTTGAGATTTGAGACTGATTTCCATGATCAGTTTTATAACCTTGAGCATTGATGTACACTTTGTAAAATAATTTGCAATTTATGTTATATCAATTCAGGCCTGCCAAAAAATTTTCGTCATAAATCCGGAGATTTTGTATAAATATTTCGCTGCTGCTGCTGCTGATGATGATGATGATGAGCAGGAGGAGGAGGAGGAGAATTTTTAAATATTTTCATTTTTTTTATTTTAACTTCCTGTTAAGCCTGTCATGACCTGTTTGAACAGTTTTAGAATGAACCTGCATCAAAGAAAATAGATGAAGGGATGTGTGTAACATCCAGTTTCCTGTTTAGTTTATGACACTGGTTATTGCATAGTTGTGCCAGAGGTACCATGTCACTGCCTTCGTAATAAACAGGACATGTGAGACTGTGCAGTAGAATACCGGTATCTATAACGATCATTCCACAACTTTATTAAATTAAAACTTTATCCAAAAAGGTTTAATTAATCTATGTATTGTAATTTAATAGAAATACGGAGATTTTGACATCAAATCAGAAGATCCGGAGAAGTAACATAATATCCGGAGATTTCGGATAATGTTCGGAGATTTGGCAGGCCTCTAAATTATTGTTTTTTTCTAGCATTAAAACAAACATTAAACCCTTACGGAAAATAATCTCTACGCTTTTTATGGCTTTCATGATATGGACATTTCTACAATAATTTAAATTTAAAAAAAAAGGTTCTTCTTTTTGGCTGTTTGCGGTTGATGTCTTTGAAAACGAAGCTTTTTCTATAAAAAAACAACAAATGAGTTCAGCTTAGATTGTAATTCTTCAAATGCATTAAATTATAAAAAATAAAAGGAAACTATAATTATATTTACCATTTATTAGCCTAAGTCTATTGTTTTCAATTAGAGGATTTACATTTGCATTAACATATAACCGGAAAAGGTTGAGAACATTTGGCCACCGATTCCAACATCTTTGTTGTGAATGTTTCGGATGAAGATTCGATCACCCATATTCACTTTGGATATCACGGTCTGTGCACCTTGGTCCCGGTAGTTGGTGTCCGCATGAGCAAAGACACGTCCAAGTACCTTGTCATTTTGCACGATATCCGCGTGCAATTTGTCACCACCGTGTGTTCCTTCAATCTTGTCAAGAAGAGAGCAACTAAACATATAGATACCTGAAAAAAATGGGATTGGAAAGACTTTAATACTTGCACATTGAATGTCTTCTCATCATAAAGCAAGTCCTAATATATTAACGTAAGCAAGAGTTTCGGAAACATTAGCAACATTCGCCCATTAAAAATAGATGAAAATGCAATTTTGTCAATTGAAAATGGTTATGTCACTACTAAAATATATGATAAAAGAGATGATTTTAATTTTAATATAGTAAATTTTCCGTTTTCAGACGGCGATGTTCCCCGTGCAACATCTTACGGGGTTTATATTTCACAGCTTGTTCGCTTTTCAAGAGCTTGAAACGATATTAATAATTTCAATGAACGTAATCTTTGCATTACAGAAAAACTTTTAAAACAAGGTTATCGGTATCACAAATTAAGGAAAACATTTTGCAAGTTTTATCGTCGATACCCAGATCTAATTCATAAATACAGGTGCAGTTTAAAATCACTATTGCAACAAGGTATTTCACAGCCAGTTTTTTATGGAGATTTAATTTATAAACTTAAGAAGATAAAGGGCAGTGTTAATTTCTCCCGGTTATTCGTAAAAACCATCTGTAAATTTAAAAAGAAAGGTTACCAACATGATATTTTACAGCGCTCTGCATGTCTGGTGATTAACCCTTCTACAGTTGATCATTATGCTTACCTCTTTGGTTGCACGACGGTGGCAGGGGTTTAAGAGTTTATGAAGGTTTATTGGGAAATCTTTACTTAAAAGAACCTAGAAGCTCGATTTGTTTCTTTTATCCCTGTCATCGTGTTCTTGCTGATTTTACTCCAGGAGCTCTGGTCTCGGTAAGATCATTGAGTACCCGCCCTTTGGCTTTGCAATGCTATTAAATTCTTATGTTTTATATGTTTGTGTGCTTTTGCATGCAACATTGTTGAGCCAATAAGTGGGTTGGAGTTGTTTCACCAAGACAACTTGTATTTGTTTTGTGATATGAGAACCTATTGGGGCAAGTGTGAGGTTGGTGCACCCTAGAACCTGGTTTAAACCCCCAGTGGCAATTTCATTTGTCACTGACCGTTCCAAGGCGATAACCCCTCGGGTTCTCATTTTTGTTAATTGTTAGTGGTGTCTCTTTTGAAACTGATCATTTTATTAACCATGCTCTCTCCCTCTCTTCTTTTTGACTGTGTGGGGAGGCTGTTTTTTCTGAATGTGGCGATTCCTGATATGCATATTTCACCCTTTTTTTAAAAAAGCCACCGAACACTATAAATTGAAACTTTTGCAGGCTCGGTTTCATTAAGCCTGCTCATGGATAGTAATGGGGAATAAATATTACTGCCCATGCCGCCTAGCCCCTATATGAGCTCAACTCAATATTTACACCAATAAACAATACAATTTTCATCCATCCCAAGCGATGGAATGCATATGACGGAAAACATTAAACCTTCAGTGCGGTATTTTCAGATTAATACCATTCCATCTTCAGCGGCGTATGGTAGAACTAATTGAATGCAAAAGGAAAATGATGCATTTTAAAGATGGTTTATACACACATAGAGTCTACGAGTATACAAATTCTCTAAAGTTAATTAATTTAATTGCAACGCATTACACATATTTGAAGGCAAACCACAGATTCGGAAAAAACTTTAGGTAATTTCTTTCTTCGTACATTCACTTAAAACAACTCTTTCTTCTCAAATTACATAATACAATCTGATATAAATATCCTGAACCATCTCCGAGAAATTTAAATTTGACATGTAGCACTCGATCGTGACGGATGACAAAATACGAGATTTGTGTTTCAGATTTCAATGTTTATATCATTATTCTGTGAATTAACGAAACCATTTCTATATATTTAACAGCACTACCACATACAATACCAGCATATACTAGAATAATTTAATAACAATAGATTTAAAATAGATGCAAAAGGAACTTTGAAAGCCTCCAAAAACGACAAATATAAAAATATTGCAGGCTGAGCCTGTTCATGAGTAATAATGGATACCCACGCCGCCTATCTCCGGGTTAAGCGCAACTCAATATTTACACAAATAAACAGTGCAATTTTGAACCACCCCAAACTAAATTAACTTATTTTAGTTAAAATAAGGAACTGAACAACCTGACAACGGAGCAACAAAGACACCGCTGCTGCTGTTGTACCCTCCGCCAATGTCTGTCACCACTGTCTCGAATACAATAGTCTGATGTATACCAACATGGTCGAGAGTAGGTAGATGGATTGCAGCCGTGAAACCAATAGGTCCTTCGCCACTGTTCAGGACAAAGCGTTTCATTGGTCTTGTGTCTGAACCTTGTACATAGAATAAGATTTAACGTTGGTAAGTTAGAATAAGAATTTAAAACTATAAGGTTGCAATGTTTTTACTTTGATTCCGGATATACATGTTTCATCTTGAATAGTTTTTCAAACATGATCTATGCAGCTCGATATCTAAACTGAAACAGGACTGAAAACAACAGTAGAATTCTAGACTTTGGTTCAGAACTGATTTCTGTGTGCAAAACTTCTGCGACTGTGGCTTCAAATCCTTCCAGGAACGAGTCTCTATCATTTTGCAATTCCCACAAGCATGTGCAGCTTTCTACACATGAAGTCGACAATTCTAATTAATATAGTTTAAAATAATTATAATTTCGTAATTTTATGGCTAATTACAAAAGAAGCAGTATCATTGAAAATTATAATCTTTCGCGATTGTATTTGAAAATTAATGTCATATGGAAATACAAATCGAAGAAAGTTTTTGCCGGTCGTTTCAACCATTGTAATCTTAGTAAGTTTAACTTGTCTTTTTTGTATTCGAGAACGTTAACTTATTTTTTCGATTACTATACCTAATAATACAATATTACGTCAACGAAATAAGTTGTACTACAATTTACATTATACGACTTAGAGGATAAAGTTGTTCATTGTGTTTAACTTACAAATTAGATGAAATAAATACCTTCTCTGGCCAAATCTTCCTGGACAACCATGCTTGATAATTTTTCAATCACCCTTTGCTGACTTGCGATGGTTGCATCTTGCAGTGCAACTACATTAACATATGATATAATTTATGTTCTTATTAGTCATACAATTCTAATTATAAACATGTTTTTATCCTTAAGCAAAATGATAAAGTATTGAAATAATAGCACACTTTTTTCTATATTATATGACACTTTACCTCTTAAATAAAAATGAAATGTTTAAGCAGCTATACGACATAAAAATCGAAATCTCTATGACGAACTACGCTCCACCCTTGCATCGAATATAAGACCTGTATTTAGCATGGTTTAGGAAAATTGTTATGATATTTTTAAGTAATTAAATAATCCTATTTTTAAAAAATCATAAAAACAACATAGCCTCTCCAAATTTTAGAACGAAGAGAGGAAGAGTGAGTTTAATTCAATATGAATGATTTTTTTTCCAAAAAGAACACAAAACGAACAATTACAGAAAAAACACGTTGGGTGTACCGCCTTAGAAGGTTACTGACAAGACATATATGTCTCTGGGAGAATAAACCAGATTCTAGGGCACCAAAAACTAAAACTTAGCCCAATCTAAAGGGGAAATGTTAAGTTTGTGCATCGAAGAACCCGAATGAATGTGGCTAAAAAATTTTGACACTTTGACACTGACCATTCCAAGGCGGTTACCCTTCAATTTCTGTCTTTTTTGTTTATTTTTTGTTATGTCTTTTGTTACAAAAATAACCGCATTATAAAGACATGCTTTCTGCTTTCTCCTTGTTGGTTGAGTGTAACATTCAATTGCATGAATAAGCATTTAAACAGCTTTATATTATGCATTACTTTGCATTACTAGATGTAATATGAATGCGTTTATAGGTTTAATACTGACAATAATTAGATAAAATTGTAAACGATTGTGTACAAAGCACCGTTAAACAATGTTTTGTCAAAAGGTTATTACTTTTGTACATGTTAATTGTTTAAACTTCATATATTTGTACTATGTATTTTTACCGCTTGTACTATTGACCTCATAGGCACATTTAATACAGTGTTGATATTGCCATCTAACAAAATATCACATCTTAGTTATAATTCTGATTCAAATATTTTGAAGGTTGTATATATCTAACTAACAATTATGTCATTTTAAATTATGTTTTCAATCTGTCAAATTTTGTAAAGAAATGCATATTGGCGCCTATCAATATTATATCTAAAAACATAGGCAGAAAACTGGATAAAAGGCAGATTATTCAGAACAAAAAACTCCAAAGTAGATGCTTGCCTTCTTAGTTTATTCAGAGAAAAATATACTATACTGTAACAATGTTTACACTTTGTGTAGAACATGCTGATGTTTCTTTTTCTTATTGGATATTGGAGGTCTTTGCGATCTTTGGGACTAAACAAATTTCGAATTATTCTTGAAACATCAATGCGTCGACTTCACCTTTTATTTCTGAAGTAAATTGCACTATTTTACAAACAAAATAATGATAAATACATTTAACAAGACTTACTTTTTTCATCAAGTTTTGCAAACCTTTTTAACACTTCTTTTTGAAATGTCTCAACGTCAAAAGCGCAATGGCAATGGACAAAGAGTGCAATAACAAAACTCGTGTATATTAACAAATCCATTTTTGTTTCCGTCAAAAGTATTAAGACCTATACTACCAACTGTTCTTATCGTTATAACTAGCCCTATTTTATCGTTTGTCCGAGATTTTGAATTGTTCTATTCAGGTCAGGCCAATCCTGATTGTAATTCCAATGATCATCAAGTGAAGGGCCGTTCAACAGACGTCATTGCACTTTCACCGATAAAAAGACCAATGCCAAACTCTTTTTAACTGCAATATGCAGTTCAACAAAACAAAATAATAAGTTTTAGAACTGCATCTTTTTATACACGTTAAAAGTTAGAACATTGCATAAAAATAGAACTATTGCCTTAGTCCGGGAAACACTTTGCACACAAATCGTTCGACCAATCTTAACAAAAGCGTCGGGGATTTCCGGAAGTCGCACTTAGGAGAAGAATCTGTGGTAAAAAAACTGCATTTCGGAGGCCGTTTTCTGTTGAATATTACGCGTATTTTGAGCTTTTGGTGAGACTTTTGGCATTTACCGTTAGATCAGACCCTGTTGCGTTGAACCAAACAGCTGTCAGGCTGGAATCCACAGTACTGTAGGAAAAACAGCCTCTCGAACGGGGGTAGGGTCTGGAGCCGTTGCTGACCATTATTCAATTATATACATAGAAAATTAATATAATTTTTAGAATACGATTTTGACGGTGAATTTTCGCATATTTTGATAGAATGGAATAATATTAGTGACTTGACACCATTTTTACAAAAAAGGGCGTATAAGTAAGGGTTGGCAGGGGGTGGGGCGGCTTGTCAAGTGCCAGTGATTATTTCTTGCGCAATTCGTTGTAAAAATAACAATATGTCTTGAAAATGTGTAAAAAATCTCCAATATGTGATGAGAAAATAATAAATAATTGTAAGTCCTTTCCAAATGAAAGTAACAACTAAAATGTCACAAAATATTGCCGAATGTACATTTTCCTGTGACGCGCCTCATATATCTGTTAGGTCGACCTAAACCTGCAATATTTACTCACCTGATTGGACCGGCTAATTTAACAGATGAATATTTATAATCTTGTTGTTTTTATCAAATAAGGCCGAAAACTTTGAGGCAATTGTAAAGTTGGTGCACACTAGAACGAAACTAATTTTAACACCAGATGTTTGTTGGCCGTTCGACTGCGCTTACCATTTCTATTGCTCTTTCTATCGCACTATTATAAACATTTTCTTTTGAGGTTTGCTGTGGCTGTGTTTTACAAATAAACTTTACCTGAAAATGTAGTTATGTTGGACTTTCGTTCTTAAAATAAATAAAAGAAATAATGGAAAAGCATACTATTTTTTACGATTTTAATGTTTTCTCATAATTTGTTTACATTTGCATTAACATATAACCAGAGAAGGTTGAGAACATTTGGCCACCGATTCCAACATCTTTGTTGTGAATGTTTCTGATGAAGATTCGATCACCCATATTCACTTTGGTTATCACGGTCTGGGCACCTTGGTCCCGGTAGTTGGTGTCCGCATGGGCAAAGACGCGTCCGAGTACCTTGTCATTTTGCACGATATCTGCGTGCAGCATGTCATGACCATGTGGCCCTTCTATATGATCAAGGAGAGAGCAGCTGAACATATAGATACCTGAAAATTTTAAGACATAGATACTTAAATACTTGCAAATTAATTTTTTTCATGTCCCAAAACTAATGATTTCCCACAAATATTTCAGACTGAATACAAAATATATTCTCTATATTTATAAACTGATGCAAAAACCGCTGAAATAGGTTGAATCTGCCCGTCCACAGAGCTAGAAGAATAATAAAAGTGACAATTATGCATTTAGTAATAATTAATATATATAAATATAATTTTACATAATTTTCATTTTACTTCAACAAACACACAATGACCCTACACATTGTAACTTCTAAAGGAATGAACTGAACAACCTGACAACGGAGCAACAAACACTCCACTGCTACTGTTATACCCGCCGCCAAAATCTGTCACAATTGTCTCGAATACAATAGTCTGGTTTACTCCAACATGGTCTAAAGTAACGGGATGAATTGCCACTGTGAAACCAATAGGTCCTTCTCCAGTGTTCAGGACGAAGCGCTTCAGTGATCCAGTGCCTTCAGAACAGAATGATACATTTGTAACATATTTAATTAGGATCTATCGAACAATAGCAATAACAATAACCAAGACAGGTGCAACGTGATCTATTTATTATATTTTCAAACTATATCTTATTATATCTTATGCAACACATCTTTTTTCATCCAGAAACACAAACAAACAAAGGATAGGATTTTATAAGGCGTTTCATCAGTTAAAACTCAGGAAGATGCGATTAAGATGTTTCCTTTTATACTTTCATGGTAATGATGTTGGTATGGTATATTTTTGCTTTACTGGTCAAAACGAAACGCCAAAACTAAATCGAACCGCCAACTTTAAAACAACTTCAGCAAGCTATAAAAATTTAAATGCTTTGATCATCTCAAAATTGTGTATTATTATGCAATAGGTATAATGGAACACTCACAAATTAATACGGTGGTGTTTAGTTCTTGCGCCTCCTACGAGGGCAAATCATAACTCGTTGTCGAATTTCTGTTTGGGTAAATGTGAATTTGGTGCGCCCTAGAATCTGGTTTAACACCTAGTGGCAAATGATTTTGCCACTAGTCGTTCTAAGGCAGAAACCCCAAGGGTTTTCATTTTCGTTTATTGATTGTGGTGTCTTATTTGAATTTGACATACATACACTTATAAACACCGGCTCTCTTTTCCTCTCTTCTTATTCGCTGCGCATGGAGGCTGTGTGTGTTTTTGTGGGTGTGACGATTCCTGATATGTTTATTTCACTTTTTGTAGACAAGGCCGCATGATAAATCCTCCGGGCATTGTTTCAAACCCAAGCGGACACTTGGGTAGAACCACCAACCTTCCGTTGGGAAGCTGAATAGCCGATCCCGGAACGACTCAAACCGAAAACGTTAAGAGAGCCTGTGTTTGTCAGCAAACCATCTTTACGGAGGCCCCAAATAAACAATAACTATGTTGGTAAATTATTTTGTAATTAGTTTTGCATACCAGATCAGGTCATCCGGTGTTTTCACCCGTGTAGGAAATTTTGATCATACACCCCCCATGTAGAGTGAGTCACGTAAGTGACGTCACGTCTTCATGTATCTGACGTAATATATTCAAGTTAGTGACGTCATTTATAAAATACGGTTTGCGTTAATGTATGTCATTATTTCAGTATTAGGAAAAAAAAAGTTTGTATACATACACACAAATGTTATGAATAATAAAAGGTATGGAAGAAAAAGTATCTTGCATGAGGCATTCGGTAAAGATAGAAAACTCAAAACAGTTAACCCGAGGTGACATATTTTTCCATCTTCACCTCAAACTCATGCATGATACTTATAGTCAGTAATGAGTTGTTTGAATTGAAATACTTTTCTCTCTCTACCTCTGTTCTTTTTCGCTGCGTGGGGAGGCTGTGTTTTGTGAGTGTGCTGATATGCATGTATTACTTTTTTAACTTCTGTAACTATTACTATTTATAACGAACACGATTGTAATATTTATAATGTTTCGCTTATTATTTAAAAGATAGAACTACCTTTTTCTACCAAATTGTTCCTGACAACGATGCTAGATAACTTCGCAATCATTCTTTGCTGACTTGCGATGGTTGCATGTTGCAGCGCAACTAAATTAACAAATAAAAACACGTTCATCTTGCTAAGGTGTTCACATATAAAAAAATAGGTTTGTCAACTTCTATTACTTCTACGCTTTTAAATAGTTCAAACTGTATATACTGCATAAACTGCATTTGAACCTTCGTCATGTGGTCTTGTGGTCATAACATTTTTTTTCAAAGTCGTTGTAGCTCTTTACCAAAAGCATTATTGTGACATTAGGTTGTCACCCATATTTACGTTATTTTTATATCAATTCCAACAAAATATGTAAAACTAATAGTTATTTTAATTGTGTTACTTATTAAATGTTCGTTTTATTCAAAGTGCGTTGATACCTCAGTTTTAATTAAGAGTTAAGGTGCATAAAATGAAGACTAATTAGAATGCAATCATCAAGTTACATCGTCATGTACAAAGAAGAACCTTTTGCATAAGAAATTTCGTGGTATTATGCGCTACGCTCTGTTTATAATGTTCATATCATTTCAAAATTGATTATTCTGTATAAAGCATTACTCGAGTCACGTGACAGTCATGTGACAGATACGAGTGCTAGAAGATCATTGGCTTTAACATATGGGCGTAAAATGACTCTATTAACTTGAAATATCAACAATCTATATGTATAACCATCAAGGTAAGTAATTAAAACTGAAGAAAAGTACACGAAGACTTTTTATTGCCGAGAAACGGCACGTAGACGATTTAACACCTTATGAAGTGAAATATTAAATATATAAGATAATTGCACAATTTAAAAAAATAATCAAGTTATAAAATATACACTTACTTTTTTCTTCAAGTTGTAAAAACCTGTTGAAAACTTCATTTTGAAATGACTCTGCATCAAAAGTGCCCTTACAATTGACGAAAAGTACCATTACAAGGCCGATATAAGTCAGAGAAGCCATTGTATTTCAAGTCTATTCCGTTAAGATCTATATTACCAACTATTCTAACTTAACTCTTTAGCTAAACTGGCTTTGTATAAAATTTTGTACGAGATTTAATGAAAGGTCATTGTATTGCATTTGAAGACCTATATATTACTAACTCTTCTTATCTCTGTAGCTCATCAGACTTTGTATAAAATTTTGTACGAGATGTTTTAGGAAAGGTCATTTTTATTGCATTTAATTTCGCAAAAGTCACGTCTTGTGCTTAAGTTTAAAATGTAGTGCAAATCATAATTATAAGACACAAC
Organism: Corbicula japonica; assembly: GCA_038501625.1. Taxonomy (NCBI): domain Eukaryota; kingdom Metazoa; phylum Mollusca; class Bivalvia; order Venerida; family Cyrenidae; genus Corbicula; species Corbicula japonica. The sequence goes on from JAZAYU010000840.1 coordinate 72,681, forward strand.
TCTGTGTACATATTAATAAGACAGTCCTTTAGGTCTCTTGGATAGTATAGAGTTGAACCTGCTTATGCAGCCACCTGCATTCACCAACCACTTGCTTCCTTTTTGTGACAATTGCAAATAGAATTTTAGAGATTTTAGTGCTAACATTTTTCTTTTCTGTTCTAACTTTTCTTAACGTATGTAAAATAATTATATTTTTATAGACTTGATTCATGCAAAGTTTGATGGAACTGCATTGTGCTGTTTTAAAGATATTTATATTTTTCTTTTCTGTCAATTACAAAACAATGGCCAACAGAGCAATACAGTAAAACCCTCATTAAGACAACCCTGAAATTAAGACCACCTCGCTGATAGGACCACTATTCAGATGTCCCATTTGACAGTTTTTTGCACTATTTTCTACCCCTATATAAAGACCACCGCATAATTAAGACCTCTTTTTCCCAGTCCCAATGGTGGTCTTAATAGCGGGGTTTCACTGTATTGACATGTACTCTTTAAACATAATGATTTTACAGTAATATAATTGTCTATCGCTGATTTCCATTTAATGATTGTTTAAGATTGACTCTTAGGGAAGGGGAAGCATTCTCAAACCGCTTTGCATAAATATTAATGCATTAAATGACCTTATCGTGGCGCTCCTTACAATGAAATTGTTAATTAACAAATAACATGTGTATGACATAACGAGTCCTCCCTCCTCCCTATCTTCCAAAGAAACAAATATAGGAAAGTGAAAATGTTTACAAGTAGCAGATATTTTTTCCAGTCGGAAGCAAATACATAAACATTTAAATGCAGTTAGTTACCAAATGAACAATTATAGGCAATATTTGGACTAAACCGACAAATGAACGAATCTTTGGTACCACCTTTAAACGGTCATTTGAAATAAAATGAAAACCTCTGTAACCAGCGGTAAAACAGTTTCACGTGCACAAACTCCTATAATTTGCAACATTTTCAGAGTTTATCCCATTCTTGAGGTGTTTTGCACTACTGAAAAATCCTTTTTAAGACATCAGTTCGTTTTAAATTCTTGATATGCATGTTTCTCTTTTTTCTATCTTTGGTCCTGATTAAGATATAAAAAAAACGGGCTTGTTATTACCCTTCCGAACAAGAAGTTATGTGATAAATAGATTGACAATACATATAAATAAATTAAGTAATATTTAAAAAATTGAAACTGCTTTAGTATGTTTGCCTTTGGCGTTGTCTGTGATCTGCAGGATATATATTCTCAGATCTCATGTCAAAATTATGTCTGTATATTTACGCATAATGCTTCTCGTTTAGGGCAAACACATTCTTTTATCTGGGTACCATATGCTACTGAAAAAAAAATGGTATTAATGGTATAAATCTGAAAATACCGCACTGTAGGTTCCATGAACACCAGTGTTTGGGATGGATCGAAATTGTACTGTGTATTGTTTTAAATATTGAGCTGCGCTCAATCCGCGGATAGGCGTTGTGTGCAGCAGTATGCATTTCCATGACTTCTATGACGAACAGTATCAGTCAAACCTAGCCTGCAATGTTGTTGTTTTTTAAATTTGTTGTGTTCGGTGGCTTTCAAAGTTTCCTTTTTATTTACTTTCTAAAATTAAATTAAAATATGTTTTAAGTTTGTTCAGAACTATTCGTTAGATATTGTTTTACTTAATTGTCGCATTCATATTCAGTCCAGTTACTTCGTCAAGATCATTCTTTTAAATACAAAAGAGAAAATAAAGGTGCTAAACATTGTTTAGTTGGTAGGTAGCCAGAGTTTATTTACTAGAGTAAACTTGTTCTTGTTTGTGAACCATGAGTTTTCTTCTTGCTTTTCCTGATATGTTGAACAATAATAATATAACCATGATAATATAATCTTTTAAACGATGACTGTCTTCAGTGTTTCTTCCGGTCATCGACCTGAAACTAAACAAGTAAATTTCGATACTGGTGTCCAGCAGTCAGTTCATGGACCATCACTGCAGACATATCTGTAAGAAGTAGCTGTTGTGTTTTCTTTTTTTTAAAATATCAAAATGGAAAAGCCAGACCATTTGTTAACTGACCGTACGTTTTCAAACGCTCAAAAACTATACCACTAGCTTAAAGTCAAAGTTCCGCCAATTGTTTCCTTGTTTAGGGCGATTCATTTCTTTTTTTGGGGAAAATACCTTTAATTAACAAATACCTTTTATATCTTAAATAAATCGCAGTGAAGGATCTATGGTCACCGTTATATCCAAACCATCGGGTTTTTTTAGATATCGGAATAGATAATGTTTATTTTATAAAATACTGATTTGCGAACAACCAGGTACAAGAGAATAGTATGATTTTTGAATGTTTAATGTTCATGAACAGGCTGAATCAAACCAAGCCTGCAATATTTTATATCTGTCGTGTTCTCTTTTTCATACATTAAATGGGGCACGCCACAGGAAAAGGTACATTCGGTCATATTTTGTGACATTTTAGTTGTTACTTTATTTGAAAAGAACTTTTAATTATTTATTATTTTCTCATAATTAATTGAAGATTCTGTTACACATTTTGACAACAAATTGCTATTTTACAGCGAAATGCATAATCAGTAATATCGTCTGCTCAACTTTATGACGTCATTTCAAGGATTGACGTCAACTGTCCGAAGGTACCTTTTCCCGTGGCGTGCCCCAAATTATCTATTCCATACGTATGCATCGAGGCAAATATTAGACCACTGACTAATATTAATTGAACTTATAAAATATGCTACTGCTCCGGTTGAGTCGCAAATTCGTGTCATTATTAGTATTAAACTTCGAAGAAACGTTTATACTAATTCATAAAATAGTGTTGGTGCACCTTTTCATTCATTAACATAAAATGATTGTTTAAAGTTGATTGTTTCTGTCGGAAATCATTACAAAATGATTTTTCTTAATTTTTGTGTCAATGAATCACACCTGTAATTTCACAAAATGTTAAAACGCATACAGTAGGTAGCCGGAGAAAGTTGAGTACAATTCTCCGCCGAGTTCTAGGTGACTGTTGTCGATGACTCGAATCCATATCTGGTCACCTTGATTAGCCTCTGTGATCACGGTTTGGGCACCTTGGTCACGATAACTCTGAGTAGGCTCAGCATGCGCAAATACTCTACCAAGCACGCGTTGATTATGAATGATTTCACCATGAACCATTACCCCACCCGCTGCGTAGTGGTCTAATAGAGAACAGCTAATTAGATATATGCCGGATCTCGGAACAACGAAGATACCTGACTGGTTGTTATATCCACCGCCAATGTCTGTTATTACTGTTTCAAACTTTACAGTATCTTTGTCTTTTAAAGGTGGTAGCACCTGAGGAGACAATGCAGCGGTAAAACCTATCGGGCCTTCGGCGTTAAGGACAAACCTTTTACCCAAGGACATATCTGGAAAATAAATAAGTGTTGATGATGGCAGCGAGTTTATTTTCACAATTTTACAGTGTATATCAGTGCTGTCGGTATTACAATAAATTTCATGAATGCAACTCATTTGCTATGAGTTAAAAAACAAACGCGAAACAAAGACTACAAACGCTTAGGATACTCATTTTAAAATATACTCTATAACATACCGGACGTATCATATTTGCTCTCCAAAGATGCAAGTCTCTCGTTCTGATGTTGAATTGTAAGCAGAAGTTCTTCGTTAATCTGTTTCTGTTTATTCACTGAAAATGTGAAATATTTTCTTTTAAATTAACTGTTTAACCTGTTTTATTTTACGAACATGTTTGATTTTCGTTATTTCGTCTTTTCGCTTGACATTATTTTGAGGCGAAAGAAAACGAAATGGCATAAATAAACCACCATAGCTTCCTAAATTTGTACTTTCCAAAACATAACTTTTCGCATTGTCATAATTATAATTAACTACATATATGAATTTCTCTGTTGTTACTACTTAAGGACTATTCCGTTTTTATTAAAACGTTTTAACATGCATCAGCATCAGACACGCAGGAAAACAGAAAACACAAATAATTAACATAACCTGGGGTTTCCGCCACAGAACGGTGAGTGAAAAACAATTGCCACTGAGCACTTAAACAAGGTGCTTCGCTGCAACAACCTCACAACAGGCTTTTAAAAATTGTAGAAGTTGTCTTGATAAATTCACTCCCAACCACCCATCAACTCGATACAGTTGCATGTAAAAGCACACACATGTATAATTAGCCGTTTCGAAACTACAAGCCTTCAAAGTATGCCACTAACGTCACTTTTGAGACGACTGTCAATTTTCCCGCGTTCAAGCAACAAAAGCCGATATTTCAATCAATTTTGCGTTGATTGCTACGAAATTTCATCACCTTCTTCGCCTTACAAATTACTTCATGTACATATAATTTTCTTATCCGTGGCTCACGTTTTACAAATTTAATGCGTCTTTAACGTCCGTTTTCAGAGACAAAATGACGTCGCGTTTTGCTTAAAAAATCGCGGTTTTCGTTGATTATGAAAAAATCTGCAAATTTAAGTTTTGATTTTTTTAATTCTATTGATTAAAATTTCTACGACAAATCGTTTGATATTACAGCGTCACAAAAGACGTGTATACTCGTAGGCCTCTGCTTTGTGAAATCGTGATTAAAACATAAATCCACAGTTAAAGATATTTTAATTAATTAAATATGGAGATATGAAATTAAATATATTATGGACATGTGAATACATTGTTCCTGAATACATAACAAAAAAAACCATGCAAAACATATGAGTATTTGTTCCTACCAGATTTCATGTGTGAAAATTCGACAAAAACTCGAAATTATAAAACGTTCATTTTATCATATGCAATTAAAATGTTGAGAAATCCAAGGCATTTTATTTTTTAAAACAGCTCGAAAGGAATTGTTGGCATGATATGTCCGTTTTGATAAAATAATTCTGTGCGCCACTATTTTGGTTCAGTAACAACAAATACGGCGATTTACAGCCCATTTCCATTCTTCGATGGTGTTGTTTGAGAGCCATGTGCCTTGATAGAAATTACAACTGCCAAAAACAATATCTGAATTGTATCAGGAATGTAATGATTTTTTATTTGATACCAAATTCTATTATTTTCTTTAAAAATATTTTTACTAATTAAATGAATTTGCCGAACACACAAGACGTCAAATAAAAGTAGATGGAGGGGTAGAATAAATTGATATTGAGCGAAAACGAAGCTGGTAAGGTATACTTTTCTTGATATCAAACGTTTTGTCGTAAAAATTTTAATCAATAGAGTTAAAAAATCAAAATTTAAATTTGCAGATTTTTTTATAATCAACGAAAACCGCGATTTTTTAAGCAAAACGCGACGCCATTTTGTCTCTGAAAACGGACGTTAAAGACGCATTAAATTTGTAAAACGTGAGCCATGGATAAGAAAATTATATGTACATGAAGTAATATGTAAGACAGACTAGGTGATGAAATTTCGTAGCAATCAACGCAAAATTGACTGAAATATCGGCTTTTGTTGCTTGAACGCGGGAAAAATGACAGACGTCTCAAAAGTGACGTTAGTGGCATACTTTGAAGGCTTGTAGTTTCGAAACGGCTAAGGATACTAAAAAAGTAAGCACACATCCAAATCAGGCATATGCTCAATTATATGTATGCGAAATTTCGTGAGGAAACTCGAAAAAAAAATTTGAGGCGCGTTCCACCTTAAGCCATTGCTCAGAGCTTAAGTCAAATTAGCAACAAGAGTACGATGGCAGGAAAAGAAGAAATAGTTTAATTAGTATCAAGCAAACCTTGGTTTTCCAGCACTTCTAGTCTGTGAAGAAGATGTTCACATGTTGCCTCCTGAGCAGAGCTCTTAGAAATACCTGCTATTGTAACCAGCAAGACTAAAACTAATGCTTTCATGGCGAATAACAAACGGAATTACCAAATAAGAATTTGGAATTCTAGTGTGTGTTAAGTCGGTCGCTCTCTTATCTATTATCTTGTTCAATGTATGACCTTGAAGTTCGTAACTCGTTGAAATTAAATTAGTTCACAAAATCAGGGTCTGTGGTCTTTCTGATTTCAACGACTTAAAGTTTTAATTTATGTATTTAAAGTCGGCGTCGTCACCATAGAAAGAACATTAATTGCTATCGTTGTTTCAAGAGCATGTGTTACAGTAGCATATTTGAGAAACTATCAGAAAAAATAAAAAAGAAAATAAAGATATTGAAATGTAAGATTTGTCAACAAAGGATATCACGAATATCGTGTTTTAAAATCTCAAATATTCTATAAAAAGGACAGTTTTAAATGTGGCGTCCAGTTTGAAACTGATTTTTGTAATACCATGCTCTCTTTTCCTCTCTACTTGTTGGCTGTGTGGGGAGGCTGTGTATGCTGGATGTGGCCATTCCTGATATGCATATTTCATTTTTTGGAACGGTCAGTGGCAAAAAAATTGCAACTGGGAGGTTTAAACCAGGTTCAACCTCAAAAGCAATATGATGTTATATCCATTAATGCAAAACGTTAACAAGACAAGATTACATCGATGAGTAGGCTTCGTGATCAGCACAACCCCAGTGATCCCTTTGCTTTTTTTCCCTTGGTAGACGACAGTAGATAGAAATATGCAGGTGCTTAGTTTTTCTTACATTGTCTCTCTGTGTTATATATAATTCCTTGTACTTTGGTTTTGGAATAAGCATCGAGAGTCTTGCAACTTTGATCGTATGCTCATTTGACTATTTTAGTTGACCTGTGTTTGTGTATGCCTTACTATCGATTTTGTGATTGGTAAACGTGTAAATATTTGCCATTAAAACAGATCAAAATGGAAAATTGCGTTCAAATGGTTACAAATCGGTGAGCAAAAAAAGAACTTTGAAAGTATCCGAATACGACAAGTACAAAATTTTAAAAGGGTGGTTTGAGTTAAAAAAATTCATGGGCCAATATACTTGCTTTGGCGCTCGATTAATCCCGATTACTATGTACACGTACCTTACAAATTTATACAAAAAAAAACTTTTAATAAGTTCCTTTATTTTATACAGAGATCTTCCTCAATATCAGTTCCATTCGTGTTATATTACACAGAATCTTGACGATTTTCACACATATGCAGCGTTTGTTAATTAAAATATGAATCAGTTTGTCCATAGCAAGCACTTGTCAGTTTAATCTTTTATAGTGGTAATGATGTAGTGAGTTCAATTAGTTAGTTAATCCCTTTTCGCGTGTCATCTCCGTAAACAACTGAAAGATGTCCACATAGCCGAGAGATCCCAGCGTCTCATTCTAATTGATTCACAGGTTTGCTGAACTCCACACGGAAACCAATCAGTAAAGTCAACCAGTTGTGGCGCTGCACTGGAAAAGATGTCTTAGATGATATTTCTTACGCACTTTTAAAAAAGTTTAACATATCCGAACTAGACAAACTCATTTTATTCCCTGCAGGAAAATATTGCATTTTCACAAGTAACATTCAATGAATGAAAGGTGAGGGAGGGCATTCATTATTTTATATTGCGAGGTCAAACCATAAACTATCCAGTTGACTTACGGCAATACAGAGAACTCGAGGTAATTTAGAAAATTTATACTTTTCTGTATTTTTATATATCATCTCACAATTATGTTAACTACGACTAATACTAATATAAGTGCGTCTTCTACTGCTGCTGCTGTTGTTTTTGCTGCTGCTACAGCTTTTGCTAGTGTTTTATTATTATTAAGTATTAGTATAAGTATTAGTTTTTTATTATTAATAGTTTTATTATTTATTATTATTGTTGTTGTTGTTGTTGCTATTATTATTATAAGGTTTTGATTAATTACTCGAAAAAATCTTTATGATCGCGATATTGTCATTAACCATGTTAACTGTAATCAAAACTTTTCGATCCAAAAGCTTTGCAAATATACTTAGTAAAATCGCATTTCTGTCATTGACAAAAAACTTTATGCATGTTTCTAATTAATATGTCTTCACACTTACTGCGTTTACCGGAGAACCCCCCCCCCCCCCCCCCCCTTAAATATAATTGCGCGTTATAACGCTAATAAAAAGCTCATCATTAAATGACATGATGACATAACCACGGGGTGACTTTTAATGGCCGCTAACGGCAAACGAGGGAATCAGACCGCTATGACCTAGTAAATGAATTACAATAATACATTTCCCATTCATCTTAATTAAGTCAGTGTCCTTATAAAACTTGTAGACGGTTTCGTTTTGTATCAATTTAACCCTTGTAAATTTAGTGATCTTGCAAATGTTTGTACAATGGGAAATTTTAGCCTACCTTCTTCATACTTCCAATCATTGTAATTCTTTTCTTTTTACAGATTAATCTAAGTTGAGAAAATAAAAAAGTGTTGAATTTGATTCTGAAAATGTCCATTGGGACTGACAGATGTACATGTAGGTTCTTCAGATTTTCTTCCATAAACCACTCTCTCTTATGTTTTGTTCTGTAAGTGTCGACAAGAATCAAGCGTTACGTTCTCACTTTAATTTGCGTTATCACCAGTACCAAGTAGACATTTATCTTATCTTTAATACCTTAGTGTGAGAATAACTTTTGGTTTACCTTTTGAGCGTCTGTTTGTTTTAGTTAATATAAATGGCCAATTTGAATAGTTTCAAAGTTCCGTTATAAAATCTATTTTCATTCCAAATAAATATAGTTGTAAAATTGGTAGATTAGGATTTCTTAATTGTTTCAGTCTTATCGCAAAATTTGTCTTTGATGATTAATAATTTTATTTTGCTTGATATCTTAATGCATTTGCCATTATCTCTGTAACAAAAGTAATGACCGATCCGAATAAGAAAATCTTGTCAGGTAATAAAATAACGATCATCTGTGAATTAAACCCAAAGACAAATGGATGGATATATAATTTTAAAGATACATATTTTATATAAAAAAAAAGAGAGAGAGTAATATGCATATCAGGAATGGGTACATTTAAAAGGAACAATCTCCCAACACAAACACAATACACAATACAGCGAGGAAAGGAGAGCACGGGTTTATAAGATTATCAGGCCTGAAGGTTATAAAACTGAGCATGGAAACCAGTCTCAAATCTCAAGCATCTGATTGGCTGAAATGGAAACTGGTCGCCATTTCAGCCAATCAGATGCTTGAGATTTGAGACTGGTTTCCATGCTCAGTTTTATAACCTTGGGCACAGTTTCATATAAGAAACTACAAACAATTAACGAAAATGATAACCGATGGGTTACCGCCTTGGAAATCACTTTTTCCACAGTTATGAAAACCAGAGACAAGAGTGCAAGCACCCAAAACATGTCCTTACAGGTTCCCATCAATGGATTTAGTTAGAAACAAGTATTTTATATCGGCATAATCATTTTCAGGCAAAATTAGTAAACTCGCGAAAGCTTGTTTTTTCGTTTTACATCATCTTTTTCTCTTTCCCATGATTGTATGATATGGTGTTGTTTTTATACCCCCGCAAACAAAGTTTGGGGGTATATAGGAGTCATCATCCGGTTATGTGGTTGGTCTGTGGCACTAACTACGTGAACAGTTTTCAAAATATCGACTTGAAACTTTAAACATATTTTCGTGAGTAAATTTGCGCGAACTATTTTTTTTCTCATGTGGATCAGTCCATTATTTTCGGAGGGGAGCACGATTCAACAAAATCTTGTGTAGGGAGGTGTAAGGAGTCATCATCCGGTTATGTGGTTGGTCTGTGACACTAACTACGTCAACAGTTTTCAAGATATCGACTTTAAACTTTAAACATAATGTTCGTGAGAAGATTTGCGCGAACTATTTTTTTCTCATGTGGATCAGTCTATTATTTTTGGAGGGGAGCACGATTCAACAAAATCTTGTGTTGCGGGGGATATAGGAGTCATCATCCGGTTATGTGGTTGGTCTGTGGCACTTATCACGTCAACAGTTTTCAAAATATCGACTTGAAACTTTAAACATATGTTCGTGAGTAGATTTGCGCGAACTATTTTTTCTCATATGGATCAGTCCATTATTTTTTGTAGGTGAGCACGATTCAACAAAATCTTGTGACGCTAAATTCTTTTACAGTTTTCAAGATATTAACTTGAAACTTTAAACATATGTTCGGCATGAAGTGTAGATGTGCGTGACATATTTTTCATGTGGATCAGTCCATAACTTTTTTTAGGGGACATGATTAAACAAAACCGTGTTATGCAAACTGCAAACGTCTACAGTTTTCAAGATATCGACTTGAAACTGAAATCGAATGTTCTGCATTAAGTGCACATGTAATCGACATATCTTTTGTTGTTGATCAGTTTCTTAACAAATTTCTTAAAGCATAATATAAATACTTAGAGAAATTAGAAATGAATCTTCTTTAGAAAAGAAATATAGTGCTTGTTTAAAGAAGTTGCGTTTCTAATTTCTTTAAGGTACTTCATACTTCCAGATAGTACAGTTGTACTAATGATGAGCTGTGAAAATTAAATTATCATTTTTTCAACAATTTCCAAACAAACTTTTATTATATTGTTACAAACAGATGAATATTGATAATAACAGGAGACAATTGTTGAAAAAAAAAGAATTTTGTCAGAAAAGTAATAAAATGCTGTCTAATCCGGGTGTCATTATTTAACAAAATATTTCATTTTAACAAAATCTTATGACGTGAACTACTTCTCCAGTTTTCAAACTTTAAATATACGTTCATGAGTAGCTATGCATGACATTTTTTTCATGTGAATCAGTCCATTATTTTTAGGAGGGGAGCAGGATTCAACAAAATCTTGTGAACCCCAACTACTTCTACAGTTGTTAAGATATTGACTTGAAAATTTAAAAATATGTTCAGCATGAAGTGTAATGTGCGTGACATAATTTTCGTGTGGATCAGTCCATTATTTTTTGCAGAAGACATGATTTAATAAAATCGTGTTATGCAAACTTCTACTGTAACAGTTTTCAAGATATTGACTTGAAACTTTAAACATATGTTCAGCATGAAGTGTAGATGTGCGTGACATATATTTCGTGTTGATCAGTCCATTGTTTTTTTTTTACAGGGGACATGATTAAACAAAATGTGTTAAGCAAACTTCTACAGTTTTCAATATATCGTTATTGAAATCATTAGTTCTGCATGAAGTGCCCATGTAAGTGACATATATTTTGGATCAGTCCATACTTGTTTGTAGGGGAGCATTATTTAAAAAATCTTATGACGCAGACTACTTTTCCTGTTTTCAAAATATTGACTTGAAACTTTTAACATATATTCGGCATGAATTGTACATGTGAATTTTTCCTTCTGGATCAGTTCATTATTGTTTTAGGGGAGCACTATTTAACAAAATGTGGTGATGCGAACTACTGGTACAGTTCTCAAGGTAATGACGTCAAACTTTAAACATAATATTATGTTCGGCTTGAAGTGTGGATGTGTGTAACATATTCTGATATAGATCAGTCCATTATTTTGTGTAAGGGAATAATTTAACAAAGTCTTGTAATGCAAAGTAATACATTTTCAAGATATTGACTTCAAACTGAAATCATGGGTTCAGCATGAAGTGTCGATGTAATAGAAATATTTATCATCTGGATCAGGCCATTATTTTTTAAGGGGAGCACTTTTGAATATTTCATTCAGTGTTAGGTAAAAAGATGCGACCATTATTTCTGTATACTCTGACAAAGCAGTATTGCGGGGGTATTAATCACCTTCAGTGATAGCTGTAGTTTAATTAATTGTACTATAAACGTATGTCATATCTGTCTTTCTACATAATGCTCATTTTTCTGGTCATACTCGCTAATCAGACGTGTACTATTGTCTAGGAAGATGTTGCTAGGTGAATACATGTATATAGCGTGTATTTCCAAATATGATAATTTAACAGCAATAGCGAACGTTTAACCTACTTAAACATATTCTTTTCATTAATTTCAGGACTTATATATCTCAAAGATGGCAGGAAATCACACTTTTCTTCAGGGAAGCTCAGTTTCTCCTTTTGAAAACAAGATTCGCAGTGATAAGGGTAATTTCACTGCGAACCAAAATCTAAGTAAGGAGAACGAAGAGGACCACGGTCATGTAATGGAACTGACTTGGGTGAATCTTACTGTCGGTGTTTTAGCGCTATTGCTGGTCTTCATATCCCAACTGGCACTACGACGTACAAGAAACACGCCGAATATTGCCAAGTTTCTTTCTCAAGGATTACTTGCCTTTGACGCATTCGCGGTGGTTTTTTCTCTACTTGGTGAATTGGAATTCCTTCATGTTCCTGACATAGTTGTAGATCTATTGATAGAAATCACTAAAACATGTTCTTTAACATCGTATCTTACTATAGCTTTTCTATCATTAGATCGTCTCGTGGCTTTCAGATGGCCGAATATATATCTAAGACTATCACATCAACCTCATATCAAGAAAATTATGACCGTTGTATGGGTGCTGGTTGTATTTCTGCAACTTGCATTATTTTTAATTACGTGTTTACTACATTTTCACATTACTTTACATCTGCACATAGAGAAATGTATGGTCGACCATAATATGGAATATTTTCAATTTATACCGATTATGGTGATTGTTTTTATAACTACAATACCTTCGTATGTTACTATTTACCGAATAATTCGTGATCAGGCTAGGCGTTCTAATGTTGAAACTGGAACAGTTTTAGCAAGTTACAAATCTTCAGTTATAATTATTTTGTGCTTAATTAGTATTGTGTGTAATACAGTAACATATATATACCTAATTACTGTTCCAAGGACTCATTTTATGTTACACAGAATAATCAATGTGTTAATAAATGTCAACGGTATTTTTGATAGTTGCGCATACGTTTTGTGGTACAAAGAATGTAGGAATGAATTTATAAAATTGATACTACCTTGTTGTCCGAGACAAGACAATAGAGTAGGTGTTTTCTGAACACATAAAAACAGTGTTACGTGTATGCAGTACCTTGTAAGATATATACATTACATTGTTTCGAGCCTTGTGCTACTCCCTTAGAGTTTTCCAGCAAGGTTCTGTGGGTTTGTCAAATGTTTACTTTTTGTTTCCTGCTTAATACACTGTTTATTACTAAGGAACATGCGTTTTCAGTTAACAAGTCTACGCCTGGCTTGAGAAATAAAAGATATTGTGACAGAATAGTTGAATGCCTTGGATAGACCACCAGGCTGGCCGCCGTACGCTGGTTATGTACAATGCCATCCGCCAGTCCTCAATTAACACGCAGCAGATCAATGTATTCATTCGCCTTATCTAAACAACTATTTGTAACCAATAAACCTTATTTTAACTACCCCACGACTTCGGCAAACATACATCCTTTGGGCGGAATTCTAATCCCCAGTATAATGATATCGGCGAAATCGTAACTTTTCTATTTCTGTAAATGAAATTTTACATTACACGGGCAACAATTCCACTTTCGATTTCGATAAAATCCGATTTGGGGATAAATTTTGACAAATAGTGATCGGGAATGGCTAAACACTGACATTCATACGGTGATTCATGTAAATGTAGGTTTGACCATAAGAAATCAGTATAATTGTTTTTGGCTTTTGTTTCTGTTGTTTTGTTGTTTTTTATGTCATATGTTATTTTTTGAGGCTGTTGTTAAATAAATATTTTAAGAAAAACAAAATGGCTACATGTTATTCTGCTTTAGGTTTAGATACACTTATTCAATGTTCTAACTAAGCCGATCATTAAATTTTAATTTCTCCGCACGGACATGGAGAACTCTCTAAAATTTGAAATATAATAAGATAAATAATATTTCTTTATTTGAAATTTCTATCAAAATTCGCTTGACAATGTGCTTTATTAAGCTAAGGACATTTAATCGAGGTGGGGTTTTAAAAAAAGTCACAAAACAGAATGAAGCTTTTTTAAAGGGGGTATACTGACACCGCCCAAAACTGCCAAAACATCTTCTTCAAACATTTGAACAATCGCTTTATTTCCGAATCGCATAGAATCGTTCAAATTTGCTCTAGAATCCGTATTTATTAAGAAGACATGAATTTTCGTCAACGGTTATTATACACGCCACTGCCAATTTCGTGACTTTTTATCCATTACCTTGATTAAATGTCAGTGGTTTCCAAACGCATGTAAGGAAGTTAATGGCTATTCCACAAAAACAAGTGAACATTATGTATTAAAAATTTACTCCGAATAAACACTGAGAACTTTAACTAATATGATCGGTGTAGTTAGAACATACTAGGTTAAGTGTATTAAGTCAGATGATAAAGATGAAAGGGAACTTTGAAAGCCATCGAACAAATATGAAAATATTGCAGGCTCGATTTGATTAAGCCTGTTCATGGACAGTAATGGAAATGCATATATTACTGCCCACGCCGCCTAGCCCCGGGTTGAGCGCAACTCAATATTTACACAAATAAACAGTACAATTTTGACCATCCCAAACGATGGCATGCATATGGCGGTGGACATGGAACCTTCAATGCGGTATTTTCAGATTAATACCATTCCATTTTCAGCGACGTATGGTCCCCATAGATAAGACATCTACGAATCCTGTCACAATGACGGGTTAAATTACATTTTAACAAAAGAATTAACATAACAAGGCAGGAGGTTTGGCCTTAGAGGGAAGCGAGTTTAAATTGAAAGTTTCAAAGCCTATTTATTCTTGAAAATCCATGCTGGGCGTCAGGTTTAGGAATGGCGCTTCAGTGTATAAAATTGCAAATATCTTTGGTGTAGAAAATTTACAGACGCAAAGCAATACGTAAACATTCATTCCAGACTGCTGGATAAAAATAAAAACAGAACAAAATTGTCAAAATAATAACTAATTCAGATCGATTCTGGGGCATAGATGGACGAAGTAATATTCACATAAAATTTCTAAACGAATCACACGAATGTCCTCCAGTGATATAAAAATGAATCTACTTTCTGAGTAGCAACAGATAAAAATACCATTGGAATTTCCCTTAGTTTCTTCATTGTGTTCAATTCGTTCACTCTTATATCTTTAATTGTGAAAAAACTGGAACTCCTTTTACACGGTATTTATTTTATGGGGTCAAAACGAATTAGAGCAACTAAACAATAACAAGTTTCCTATTTCGAAATATCGGGTTATCGCCTTTAAACGGTAACACGCAGGGCGACACTAGGACAAAGTCACAACTTTAAATAAATTTACAGGTCGTTATTGATCCCGATTACATTGTACATGTATTTATGGTTTACACATTTGAATGAAAAAGTTAATTGTCTTTTAATAAAAAGGGTTTTATAATTAATGCGGAGACCATCCTTAAGATCAGTTCCACACATTTTGAATGAGATTTTCACACATATGCAGCTTTTGTTAATTAAAATATAAATCAGATTGTCCTTATCAAGCACTTGCCTGACAAATCTCCTTAAATGGTAAAGTCATCCAAAATGTCACATGGTATAGCCACCCTGTCTTTACCCAACTAAAAGTCGTGAATAGAGGCGCGAGATCCCAGCGTGTTCAGTCCTGTTAATTCACAGGTTTACCGTGTGCCACGCCGGAATCAGATCAATCACGACATGCTTTCAATTGTGTTCGTCACTGGAAAAGGTGTCTTCGTGATACATTTGACACAGCTTTGGAAAGAAATTACAATTTTATTTTATGCTTTCCAGTGAATTATAGAATTTTCCCGCTGAAATAAAAGTGGTATTTCACTGTTTTCAATCAGTAGAATATCTTTTTTCTTTCGCCAATGTATAAACACAGTTCACGGTCCAAGACATGACCTGTGTACGTTGGCGCTAGGAACTCTGGGATAGAAACTACTTTTTAGGCGGAGCTACGACCCTGCTGCACTGCATTTAAGAATCGGGTTTGCTTTATGTCATCAGCAGACGCTATAGGACATGAAAAATGCGTGAAGTATTATTTAGTTTTTATAATTAAAAAAAGAAAAGCGTCAACAACATTAAACTTGTTTCGTTTTAAATCTTTATTTACAACTAAAGCCTCCTGTAGTTAATCAATATCGCCCATTTTAAGTTTCGATGAAAGCGGCCATCACTCGGATTTTTAAACACCATCCTGACGTCATAACTTTTATTTTGACGTCATAACTTTCATTTGCACTTTTGTTGCAAAAGATTTAGACAACATATACCATCAATTTTAGTTTAATTGTGAAAAATGTGTTACTCTATCATTATTATACTTACATATAGTTATCCAAAAGACAGAAATTGCAAGATAAATTACAAACTACATTGCATGCCTTTTTACACAGTTGCGTCGTAATAAATAGCAAAAAACTGCAGTTATGCGTTAAACCATACAGATCATTCTTGACCTGGGTTTTATACATTGTATTTTCGCTGCTTTTTTCACGTTGGTACCCAAACGCACATAACATACCGAATGAGAACGTTTAAAAAACGTGCTCAAATTTAAATATTTGACGTCATGACGTCACGTCCTAAACAAGCGTTTTTTGCGCCATTTCTTGTTTATTTGTGTAAATATTGAGTTGCGCTCAACCCGGGACTAGGCGTCGTGGACAGTAATATGCATTTCCATCACTGCCCATGAACAGGCTGCTCAATCAAACCGAGAATGCAATATTTTCATATTTGTCGTGTTCGGTCACTTTTAAAGTTCCCTTTTCATCTATTTCACAATTTATATTCGAATCTAAGATCGCAAAAATTTTTTCACCACCAACCTCAAAGAGTAGTCCAAGACTTTTAATGTATATGACAATAACTATCTTCAGCAATCTAAACCAAATTCTGTAATCGTGATATAAAAAATAACATACTTTTAGGTTATACACTACTAATTCAATTTCCATAGACTTCCATTATAACCTTTCACCAATTTCTGAATTTACTATTGGGTCAAGCCCTTAAAATCATACAATTCTCAAGAGAACCAACCTAGACACACCATAAAATACCAATTCCACCATAGCATGACCGATAAACTTTTTCGGCATTTTAGCCAGAAGTGTATCACCCCAGTCTCTGCGGAACTTTTGTTTACATTCTGTCAAAAATGATAGCTATTTTTAAAGTGAAATTTCACCTTTTTTTCATTATCAATTTCATATTATTTGTATTCAAATTACTACAAAATCATTATATTTTCTCAAAATAATTTTCTTTTTAAAATATTTATTTTCATTTTCTACCAATCAGGCTTGACTTCCTGTAACTAGTCCGCAAATTCCCTGCACAAAATTATTTAGAGGCCTGATCACCAATATTTAGTGGTCTATAACCATAAGTCAAGCGAGCTTTTCAACGTTCAACCTATCCGCACCTATATTCCCTGGTATTTTATCAATTAATTTTCCAAGAACTGTGAAACGTGTGGGCATTCATCACTTTAAATTGAGAACTCATTTCATAAATCTATCCATTTGGCTGACGGCAATATTCAGAATTTAAGGTAATTTCTTATTATAAATTTATTTATTTATTTATTTATTTATTTATTTATTGCATGCTTTATTATATTCTGTTATAACATTCACACTTACATGAACTTCATGTTTGTTCCAAATAAATATAGTTTCGTCATCGGTAAGTTTGGATATCTGAGTTGTCTTTTATGATTCTACCTTTTAATTTTTCTTTATTTCTTAATGTAAATACAATTATTTCTGTAACAAAAATTAAGACAGAAACGAAATAAGAAAATCTTGTTTTATTACGTTATAAAGACACGACATGTGATTTAAAGTCTTTTTAAAGACCATTAAAAAAATTGAAATATGCCTATCCGGCCTGAAGGTTATAAAGCTGAGCATGGAAACCAGTCTCAAATCTCAAGCATCTGATTGGCTGAAATGGCGACCAGTCGCCATTTCAGCCAATCAGATGCTTGAGATTTGAGACTGGTTTCCATGCTCAGTTTCATAACCTTGGGCACTGGAATAAGCAGATTCAGAAGACACAGCCTTCACACACAGTCAAATGATGATAAAGGTAAAAATATATAACAGTTCTTTATTTCATTTATTTCAGGTAATTGTAACAGTAATAAAACAATGGCAGAGAATCACAGTTCTTTTTCTTGGAGAAGCTCAGTTTCCACCACGACCGATGACAAGATTCGCAGTGTAAACGGTAATTTCACGCTGAAACAAAATCTAAGTACGAATATCGAAGAGGACGATCATGATCATGATCACCATGATCACGAGGACGCACTCACTTGGCCGAATGTTGTATCCAGTAGTATCACGCTCTCGGTGATCGTCTTATCCCAACTGGCACTACGACGTACAAGAAACACACCGAATATTGCCAAGTTTCTTTCTCAGGGATTGCTTGCATTTGACGCATTTGCAGTGTTGTTTTCACTACTTGAATGGAAATCCTTTCATGTTCCAGAAGTAATTGTAGATATATTCGAAGAGATAGCAATAACGTGTTCCTTTACATCGTATCTAACTATAGCTTTTCTATCGTTAGATCGTCTTGTGGCATTTAGATGGCCGAATATATATCTACAACTATCACATAAACCTCATATCAAGAAAACAATTACTTTTATATGGATCTTGCTTGTAATTCTGCAACTTGCATTATTTTCAGCTATGTGTTTTACAACTATCGACATCACTTTAGATCTCCACATAGAAAAATGTGTAATCGGCGATAAAGTTATTTATTTTCATTTTTTGCCAATTATGGTTATTGTTTTTATAACAACATTTCCTTCTTATGTTATAATTTTCCGAATAATCCGAGATCAGGCAATGCGTTCTAATGTCCCAACTGGAACAGTTTTAGCAAGTTACAAATCTTCAGTGATCATAATTTTGTGCTTGATAAGTATTGTGTGTAATACCGTAACATATATATACCTTGCTTTTGTTCCAACGACTCATTTTGCGTTACACAAAACGATTAATGTGTTAGTATCAGTGAACGGTGTGTTTGATAGTTGTGCCTACGTTTTCTGGTACGAAGAGTGTAGAAATGAATTCATAAAAATGTTACTGCCTTTCCATTCAAAACGTAACAACAGAGTAGATGTTTCATGAAAAAGTTCAACCTTATTTTAAGCAGTTCGATGAATGGCATTCTAAACTGAGGCTCTCAGGTGATAAAATGCTCCACCAGCCACCCCCACACCCCATCATCCGCCCCCACCCCCATCCCCCAACCCTCTACATTGTTGTACATTTCTCATTTTTACATTTTATAAATATTTGTTTTGAGTTTTGAGAGCGCGGATAAACACCGCTATTCTGATATGATAATTTGTTATCAAAAATAACATTCGTCGGTTTTGTTAAATATTAACTGAATAAGCTTATAAAGCTATTTTCTGACAATAACAGTGATTAAAATAGTGTACCTTTAAAGGAATAGTTCACGAAGGCCTAAAATGGCCTAAAACTATCTCGACTTTGTAAAAGGCATTTAGGTCTCGGGAGTTAATATAATATATAATGGTTCTTTTCATTCAAAGAATATAAATGACAAAGAACTTAATCACAAAAATAAAAATATTAAGTTGGTAAAATGGGTTTTGGAATTTAAAAATGTAGCAAAATATACATTTTAAGCACATTTTCTACACATTTTGTTGATTTTGATAATGGGGCCAGGCGTCGACCAAAAATAAACTAAAATATAGTGTTTAAATGAATGTTCTATGTTTCTATGTTATATATGCACACTTTATAAATATTGATTTTCAAACGTATGTGATTGAAATTTTCAAAATATTGTAAATAAGAATAAAGGTCTATCGTTATCCTATTAAAGCACACAAACAAATTTGAATGTGCTTCACACGGCTGAAAAATAATTTCATTGGTACATTGAAAGCAAATTTTGTCAAGTAAATACATTTTGTAATTGTTGTGTACGCCCTCAGTTTTGATAACTTTTATCATCTTTGTATCATTAAAATTTGATGTTTTTTTTAAGTAAACTTTTAAAAACCTTCATGTAAGAATAATTATCAAAAGGTGTGTTGTCATCTGAAGATTAAAGATTTAAAGATTTGAATGATCGATAAAAAGATACGTCGTTCATCAAAAAAATAAAATATCAAAGACTAAGTTTCGAGCCTTGTGTTACTTCCTTTATGATATCCAGATTTCCTGCTTGATCGTGGTATAAATAATATGTGATATAGACCTTTTTAGTTCAGATACTGAACATTCAAGTATTTTTCGTAAGATAGAGTCCAACAGGAGATGTTTGGAGAATCATAGATTTTAGTTGGCTTTTATCACAATTTGCTGCTGTGTTGGCGTAGTATCAAAATTCGTTTTATTTTACATATTTAAGTCTATTTTCTAATACTAGGATGGTTTGAATTTTTGAATGTTTGCAATTCTTGTAGCAATATACACCTTATTTTTCCACAAACCATTGGCATAACTTTAGCTAGAGGCTATTTGTTATATATATTCTTATTTGTTATCACAAGCATTGTGTATTTTCAGTATTTAACTTAAATTTATTTATCATGACCAAATTATTGTAACTTATTAATCCGCCTTGTCAAAATTGAAGGCAAATCTTTTTGGAAGGAATTCTAAACCCCATGTAAAACTGTAACTTACCCCTGTGAATTGTAACTTACCCCTGTGAAACTGTAACTTACCCTGTGAAACTGTAACTTACCCCTGTGAAACAGTAACTTACCTCTGTGAAACTTTAACTTACCCCTGTGAAACTGTAACTTACCCCTGTGAAACTGTAACTTACCCCTGTGAAACTGTAACTTACCCCTGTGAAACTGTAACTTACCTCTGTGAAACTGTAACTTATCCCTGTGAAACTGTAACTTACCCCTGTGAAATAATAACTTACCCTGTGGAACTGTAACTAACCCATGTGTAACAGTAACTTACCCCTGTGAAACTGTAACTTACTCCTGTGAAACTGTAACTTACCCTGTGAAACTGTAACTTACCCCTGTGAAACTGTATCCTACCCCTGTGAAACTGTCACTTACCCCTGTGAAACAGTAACTTACCCCTGTGAAACTGTAACTTACCCTGTAAAACTGTAACTTACCCCTATGAAACTATAACTTACCCATGTGAAACTGTAACTTACCCCTGTAAAACTGTAACTTACCCCTGTGAAACTGTAACTTACCCCTGTGAAACTTTAACTTACCTCTGTGAAACTGTAACTTACCCTGTGAAAATGTAACTTAACAAATCCTCTTTCAATTTTAATCAAATCGAATCAGGAAAACCGTAAACTTTGTCCATGATTCATTCGGTGATTCATGCAAAATCATTGGTTGGCTATAAGAAATCAGTCATTGTTGCAATTGTATATTTTGCTGTTTGTTATTTTTGTTGTTGTCAAATAAACATTTAAACAGAAACAATAAAACTGCTTATTATTTGTTTTATTTTATTGAATTTGAGTTTGCGATAATAAGTAGGCAGACGACAAGACACTTTACAATACTGTCACTGGTAACAAATCTAAGAAAACCATCAGCATAACAAGACAGGAGTTTTTATAATAAATTATTAAATGGAGTATTTTATGTAAGTTTCAAAGTTTATCCATACAACACTTTGTGCAGGATTTCAGGCTGACAAATGACGCTTCAGTGTATGAAATCGCAAATACCGTTGGTGAAGAACTATAACGGACGCCATGCAATAGGTAAAGTACCCATCCAAACTGCTGGATGAAACAAATACAAAATAATTTGTCAAAATAATAGCTAACCCAGAACCATGCGGTCCTGGCGATGGAAGACGTAATCTTCTGTTTTAAAAACTTAGAATTCTAATTATTTTATACGAAAATCCTTCAATTATATAAAAATGAATAGGATCATCAAACAACAAGATGGCTGATTTTATAAACACATGCGTATGAAAAGTCACAAGGTTTTTGGAAAATAAGCGGATTGTTGGGTGCACACTAACCTAAATGTCTTACAGTTTGTTGAATTATATTTACATGTTGCATTATTTTATTTACTATGGCACTAGTAAACAAGTTCAATATAACAAACCAAACTCACGGGTACGCCCTCAATGCAATTGTGAATAGATGCAAATGCTTTTTACCTGTTAAATTGACTTGTGTTGTGTTCATCTTTTGAGCTGTAGACTATTTTTAACAATTGCAACATATTAATCAGAACAATGTCTATTATGATATGGTCATAATGTTTAAGGAGCATGTTGGCATCCCGTTCAATAACAGTTCACTAATTACAAATACCCATGACTTTGGAAAACATAGCTTATATGTAAATGACACAAATTTACTTACTTGTTTTTCAGTAAAATATATAAGAAACTAGATGGGTGTTCAGTTGAACATTTGAGTCGCCCTCTGGTACAATGTCGGAATAAATAAGAGCTGTCAGAGGAGACAGCGCGCTCGACTATTCGAGCCATTTGAAACAAATGCAATTTGAAGATTACAACAATAACAACTATGGCCATACATTCATGTGCAATCAGGAAAAATATTAACAAGTGACTGGTAAGGGAAAAATTCATTATAAATAACAGAAATAATTCCTTAATGTACCATAAATATTAAACTGAATAGGGGAATAACTATGAAATATTTCTGGATTTGTTAGAAAACTTGGCAAACATATATTGCAAGTTTCAAAGTAATATCTCCTGTTGTTTAAAATTAATGGGACAATTGCATAAGTTAAAAAGGGGCATAACTTGAAAAATATTAGTAGCAGAGTTATGGGTGTTGTTAATAATGACCTAGATTTTGATGGTGAATATATTTTCCAGGTTTCAAGGTGATAGCTCAAGTAGTTTTAAAGTTAAGGGCCAAGTGTATAGTTTGCTTAACGCAAAATTTAAGTGAAAAAGGGGCATAATTTGAAAAATATTGGAAGCAGGGTTATGGGTCTTGTTGGTTATGATGTAGATTTTGATGGTGAAAATATATTTCAAGTTTCAAGGCAATATCTCAAGTAGATTTAAAGTTATGGGCAAAATGCATATTTTGCTTAACACAAAATATAAGAAAAAAGGGGCATAACTTGAAATATATTGACAACAGAGTTATGGGTCTTGTTAGTAATGATGTAGAATTTGATGGTGAATATATATTCCAAGTTTCAAGTTGATATCTCAAGTAGTTTTTAAGTTATGGACCAAAGTGCATATTTTCCTTAACGCAAAATTTAAGTGAAAAGGGGGCATAACTTTAAAAATATTTGTAGCAGAGTTATGGGTGTTTTTGGTAATGATGTAGAATTTGATGGTGAATATATATTCCAAGTTTCAAGTTCATACCAAAAGTAGTTTTCAAGTTATGGAACAAAGTGCATTTTTGTTTAACGGACGCCGACGCCGGGGCAAGTAGGATAGCTCCCCTATTCTTCGGATAGTCGAGCTAAAATGCACATATTAAAAGGGACATAATTCCACCTTGACCTCAAGAACTTCGCATCATCATGAGTGTGTTGTCATGAGCAATATAATTTGAAAGTTTGATGAAGAAATATTGTGAAATAGCAAAGTAGTAGCCAACGTTTAGCTTTCGTGTCAAAATCCAAGTACAAAAAGGGACATAACTCCATCAAATATGATATTGACCTTAAGAACTTGGCAAATCATGAGCATGTTGTCATAAACAATATAATTTGAAAGTTTGATGAAGAAATATTGACAAATGGCAAAGTTATAGCCAAAGTTAAGTTTAAGTGTCAAAACCAAGTACAAAAGGGTGCATAACTCCATCAAATGTGAACTTGACCTAAAGAATTTGGCATCATCATGAGCGTGTTGTCATGAGCAAATATAATATAATTGGAAAGTTTCAAGAAGAAATTTTAAGAAATGGCAAAGTTATAGCCATCGTTAAGTTTTCGTGAGGGAATCAAACTAATGTGACCTTGACCTTAAAGAAAAAGGCATCGTTTGTGACTGTGTTAGCAGTATAATTTGAAAGTTTGGTGAAGAAATATTAAGAAATGGCAAAGTTATAGCCAAAGTTAAGTTTTCGTGACGAAAAAGGGGCATAACTCCATCAAATGTGACCTTGACCTTATTAATTTGGCATCATCGTGACTGTGTTGTCATAAGCAGTATAATTTGAAAATTTGTTAAGAAAATATTAAGAAATGGCAAAGTTATAGCCAACGTTAAGTTTTCGTGACGAAATAGAGGCTTAACTCCATCAAATGTGACCTTGACCTTAATAATTTGGCATCATCGTGGCCGTGTTGTCATATGCAGTATAATTTGAAAGTTTGATGAAAAAATATTACGAAATGGCAAAGTTATAGCCAACGTTAAGTTTTTGTGATAGACCGACGGACAGACGGACAAAGCGATCGCTATGTATCGCCTTTCCTTCGAAGGGCGACACAAAAACCTCTAAATTATGTAAATACCCTGTTCAAACGTAATACTTTTTCTAGTGAACTTTTGTTCAGTTAATGTGCGGTGTCCCCTTTGCAATTATTACGGTCTGTATGGCATTGAATGGTAGCGATTCTGGAATACAGGCCCGCAATACTGACTTTCGCACGATTTATGGATTCGTAACATGTACTACAATGCAAAAGTACGGTATTACAGCGGCTACGCAAGATAACTAAATATTGACTTTAATACAGTATGGTATATAGAAATATATATAACAAAATTGCTTTAACTTGTGTTTCATCATATTTAAACATGGGTTAAAATAGTATAATATTATTAATCAAGTTAATTTATATTGACCTTGTTATTGGGCCAAGGGTAATCATATTACCCCAGGGCAAAGGCTAAAATGACTGCCCGAGGCCCAATAACATGGCCATTGTGGATTCACTTGATTAATGACAATTGCATTAATTAACAGAATAAAAACATTGAATTCATATAAAGACTAAACTGGGCAATACAAGAATAGCTAAGCCAATAAGAGAATTGTTTGGCCAATGTCAGATAGTTAATAAAATGATAATACATGTTACTGGCTTCGTTTTAAAAGGCATGCAAAAATTTAAAAAATGCATATCAGGAATGGTCACATCTATAAGACACATGTAGAGTTAATATAAATATTTTTTAAAACACCAGACAAAACTGGACATTGAAACGGTGATCTTATTATTGATTTGGTGATCTTAATTTTAGGATGGTCTTTATAAGGGGCGCATGCATACGATCTCGACTACGTATAGTTATATAATTTGATATATCACATCAAGGCCATTCATAAGGTTCAGTTTATAATCAAGATTCAAACAACAACGAAAATGTTTTCCTGCTTTAACTGCTCCTCAGTTTTCGAGTAGCAATATAACTTCCGAATTCTATATCATCTGTACCATCAAAATTGATTCGTCACTACACATTGCTACAGATGGTTTTATAAAATTCTATTCCACAGGTGACCACGTGACATTAAATGCCTCAGGTTCAACAAAAGCTCCAGGCTGAGTAGGTTTTAAACCCGAAGGTCCATCTGTAAATCTGAAGTTTTTCAGGAGACTGGAGAATATCACTAGAAGTTCCATCTGTGCAAGCTTAGCTGCCAGACAGTATCTTGGGCCTATAAAATAGATGAACAAGGTGACAAACACAAAATCCAAACAGAAAGGCAAATGAAAAATAGACAGGGAAATTGTAAGATCACTATACTCGTACCTGCTCGAAAATATTAAACAATTAATTAGCTATCTTAAATTCTATGTGATTCAAGTCAACGAAAACAAGAGATGGTGATGGTACAGGGGCGTAGATAGCCCTCAATAAATGTGGGTTCATAATTATGCTAATTGAGTCCGGGTTCATGTACCCGAGGAAAATTTTGAGAACAGTGTGGCAATCTGGTCATTGGGAAGAGAATCATGTGGATTCAGCTGGATTATCGCGTATAGGCGGCTTCGTGCCTCTGCTAATGTGGTAAGAAATGGGGTTGGTATCTCAAATATCAAACATCATAATAACACAGCTGAAACGGATTCCAAAAGAACACGATCAAAATATAAAAGGCCGTCAAATTAGACTTTGGAGCATTTAAATATCAATCATGCAAAGACCTTTATACCATTTATTACACAAAACGAAGTATCTCAACTAAATGCTTTATTTATAAAGTAAAAATGAATATTAACTGTGATATAATGGGTATTAGATAAACTGTTGATTAGGAACGAATAGATGGCCGAATTCATGTGAGATTGAAATTGCTGTCAGTTGTATGAAATTACCAGTTGAATATGGATAAAACGCTTCTTTCTTTTGAAGATTTCCTTCCGGTCCCATGAATCTGTCGGGGTTGAATACTTCTGGATTTTCCCAGTATTTGGGATCGTTGTGTACGGACACGAGATGTGTCAGCACCATAGTGTCTTTTGGAATACTGTAATCACCGAATCGAACGTCCTCCTGTACAGCATGAGGCACTGATAGTGGAGCTTTGTGTTTAAAAAGAATGCCGGGAAACTTAATGAATATGACATGAAAGAAGATTTATTGGATATAAAAAATCAAACAATCATAACAAACAAATAAACAACGTTAAGCGAAAACTTGTCTACGTTTATATTTTTACATTTTGTTGCTTTGTAAAGTTTGAAACAATATGAAATATTGCATGATAATGATTGCTTTTCCTAAACAGTTGTTACTGCAGGGCTTCTATTTTTTCAAGAGGAGATATGCATGTCGGTCTTTATATGGATATCAACATCGAAGATCTACAAATCTTTATTCGGGTTCTTATATATTGTTTTGTAATTAATAAACTAAATAATTTGAAATAATATACTTAAAAAGTATCCACTTTTTACCTGTAATTTTGTCAAACTAGCCAACGAAAATTCAAAACTCTTAAACAGTTTTGCATTCAAAGCATTCGTCATTAAATTAAAATACACTAATAAGAATAATTGTAGCATAAAAAGGGATAATTTTTGTTCTTTATATTCGTGCTGCTTCATTTAAATAAAATTACTAAAACATGGAATGTGTGCATGTTCCCAGTTAAAAAATGTATATAGATCTCGAAATATTCTCAATGACATGACATGGAGGGCATGCAGATCCTGAGATACACGATTATTGTCTTTAATCATTATTTTAATGGTCTCAAAATGCAGATGAAAGCAGAAACTTACCCACATTTGCTAATCTGAGCACTTCATTCACGGTTGCTTCTATGTATGGTTGTTTAGGTGCATCATTTAATTCAATACTCTTCTTGTTCTCTGGTTCCTAGTTGCAACAAAACAAATTAAACTAAAATAAATACCATCTTACATCATATAATTATCTGATTAATGACGTTCAACCGACTACTACTTGCTTATACAATTATTCGGGCCATATCTTCCGAGCCCGATAACAAATTTTCACAAGATTTCTATTTATTATATACTTTCAATTGTATCAATCGGTACCAATTTGAATCGTTTTAAAACCAAGGAAAGAGCGTTTTTTCTTCTTTAAGTTATGTTAATGGGCATACGCGTTTTAGCAAATGCAAAAAATACTAATTTTATCTATCATAAACAAGAACATCTAAATATATTCGAAGTGATTGCTTAACAAGATACTGTCTAACTCAATATGTGTGAAACCATAACAAATTTCAAATTCAGACTGAAAATGTTAATTGTACTTTTAACGATGTTTAAAAAGTAACACATTCCTGGTTTAAATTGTACAAACTCGACATAACAATAACTTTAATATGTTACAAATTGCAAATTATTTTTAATAACAGGTAAAAACAGGTTAGACAATATTATGTTTCATCTGATAAATTATTTTGCCGAATCCTGTAAGGATTTTAGAAAGTTTTAGTTATACACTTACATTTTGAAGACATGTTCTGCACTTTTCCTGAACATCAACAAACTGAGTCATGTAACCTACACACCATAACAAACCAATGGCAACATTTTCCGTTCCAGCGACAAAGAAATCTCGAACAATGTGACAAAGGTTCTCTTCTGAAAAGGTAAAGGTATGGGTTTATAGTCTGTAATTACTGAACGTATTCAACCGACTTTCACATTTACCCCCCGATCACTGGATATAAGTCGTCCGTTAACTGTCGGCGCCGTAGGCAGCCACGGAACATTGGCTTATATTCCTCTCAAGTATTAATTTATACAGCTGGGTGGAGAGAAGCAAATAAGGCTTAATTTCTTGCTTAAATATAAGGAAATTAGCTGCCGGACTGGGGCTCGATCCCGGGACCCCTCGATCCCTAAGCGAGCGCTCTACCACTGGACTACCGCTGTAAAAACAAAAACAGTAGAGTCAGATGCGAAAGGTAAACAATGATCTTCTTACAAAAAGTCCAAACAAAAAGAACAAATAGAACAAAGTCAGAAAAAATTTCTTAGTTAATTTCTAATTGGGAAAGAATTTCATGGGATCTTTTCTTTGCAACATCCTCAATGAGGATTTTTCCACATGAGATCTCTTCTATTTGCGACTCCTTCCCAAACACAATAACTTTAACAATTAACGTATTGAGGTAGCTTTTTACTTCCTATACAAGTTTTTACAATGTATCCAATAAAAAGAAATTAGGAGGTGATAGGAATTATCTCAAATACTTAGATTTTTTTTTACTTAAAAGTAGAAAGAGTGAAATCAATGAAGACCCATCTATTTTCCCTCTTCATATTTAATAATAAGGAAGCTATGTTGAAATTGCTCTAACTATTAGAGGAACCGAGACCCCTTCCATTGCCCCAGCTATAAACATTTACTCTTTATTTGCGTTTTCATTCGAAAATTATATTAGAATTTAACTCCTGGTCTGACTGAGATTTCTAATTGATCCATGTGGTTATCTTATTGTTATTTGTTAAGCAAATTCAGGAGAACGTTTTTTTTAATTCGCTGATATGTTAGATACTCTAAGTGTGATGCTTTTTTTTAGAAAGAATCAATTTTCTTTCTGCAGATTCTTATATGTAAAATGTTATTGTGTTCACAATTTTTTCTACAAGTACAATGTGTGCTCTTGTTATAATTGCACATCGTTACTCTCGAATGTTGTAACGGAAAAGTCAAAGTCGAGATAACTCGAAGTTCGCGATAACTCGAAGTAAATCGTCGGTCCCTTAGGACTTCGAGTTATCGCAATTGAAATGTATGCTCTTGTCAAACATTGATAATGATACCTCTTCGGCGTTTTTCAAACGTTGATAGATTGGTCAGACCTTGGCTGAAATAAAGCTGAGATTGGAAACCAGTCTCAAATCTCAAGCATCTGATTGGCTGGTCGCCATTTCAGCCAATCAGATGCTTGAGATTTGAGACTGGTTTCCATGCTCGGTTTTATAACCTTGGGCACAAGCATTTTAGAATCACTACTTGTAGTCATGTGTCCTCACCTGTTACAGGATTTTCATTTGACTCCTGATCTATGAAGTAATGTATTAAGCTTCTCATTTGATTTTTGTCGAACGTTTTCTTTGCCGCTTCTATCTTTCCGTGAATGAATTCAAACACTTTGTTTAATACTGATTTGGTTGCTTTCGTCTGAAATATACAACGTTCTCGGTTTCAAGAAATATAAAAATATCATTTAAAAGAGTTTTCTTTTTTCCTTTTTAATACTTACACACGTTTAAACATGTTCTTCTATTTAAAATTTAGTTTTTGGAATTTCACAGGAAATAATTTTAATTTACAAGGAACTGTTAGATGTTTGACTAGGAATCGCTATCAAGGTAGGATAAACCATTTTATTGACTATTTGTACGAGTTATCTGAGTTAAATTTTATCATTTTAAGTTGTTTGAATCATACTTTTCTATCTATTGCCGCTTAAACCCAAAAACAGGGCCGGCCAAAACGTTACACATACAACAAGGAATCACCTACCGAAGACATGCACTTGTTTTGTTATGACAATTAATATAACACTTTTTTATCATTGCTAAAAGAAAATAAATTACCATTTAAAATATTGAATGACAATTCATGAATTAGCTAAACTTCAAAACGCATGATAATTTAAAATGTTAAGAAAACGACTTGCTTTATATTTACTGTTAACCTTGATTATACATAATCTCTTCAAATATTCAACATTTCAAAACATAACAAAATAAATTTAATGGGCTGCATTTATGCTGATTGGGTATGGTAATTAAAAAACTTTGAAAGAGTTGATAAAGTTTAGTTATTTTAAAAAAACTTAGATCATATAAATAAAACACGGTTCAAAAAAAATACGTTGCATATGTTGTGACACGCACACAAAAGTGATTGTATTTAGGTTTGGATTCACAAGTGATATGAAAAAATAGCTTTATGTACATAGCAAAGGCTCACACAAAAAGGAAATAAATTTTGCATCTTAAATCTGAAATTGCTTTTGAAACGGCTAGAAAAACGATAAAGATATCTCGTTAATTCTTATCATTAAAAGTAGACTGAAATCACCGTGTAAACGTGAAAACGTAAATACATTTTTAGATAAATACTTGTCATAACTAAAATTAAGCAGGGTTAAAACATGTCGCATTAACCAGAAAAGAAACCAAAAAGCTGTTTGAGCCAAGATAAAAGAGAATAATTATGGTTCGTAGATACGTCCGTTTCAAAGATAAAAATGCATTGAACTATACAAGATTTGGACTGATTCGAAAAACGGTTTGCTATATTTTAAGACTGGCGAAATTATAGTGCACTGAACACGATATAATTATAAAAAGAAAATGTTTTATTTGTACTGTTTATGTACATTTCCTAGCGGGCAAAGTTTATTCCCAGCTTGGCAAAAAATATCAGTTACCTTAAACATGCATACATTAACATACTATAAAATCTTCGTAATCTGCGTGAGCTCCAATGTACAAGTGTATATAGAACAACAATTAAAAATCATAGTTCATAAATAAAGCGTATCAGAAGTTACAAATAAATTGCTATATATCTGTCTTTACTTCCTAAAATTTAATTTAAATTGCATAAATCATTAATATCTACATAAGGTTATAAACAAACATGTATACATTATTTAACCCTTTACTCCATGTATAAGAGTTATTATCACATGTGCGAACAGTGAAGATCCAGATCAGCCGGCACATCTTAATCTGATCTTGATCTGCATTATTCGCTTCTTAATCATAAAAATTCTAATTAATCAAAGTGCGAACAGAGAGTGGATCCTGTTCACTGCGCGGATGTGCCGGCTGATTTCGATCTACACTATTCGCCCATGCGATAACAGCTATATCCCATGGAGTAAATGGTTAATTCAATTTAGCACGTGTTTCTTACTTTCTTTGACTCTGGAAGCTTCTGTAGAATGGGGAAGAAGTTCATGGGATTTTTCACTCCGTGTCTCTGTAACAGGAGGTCCATTAAGCTAATAAATTCTAGGAATTCAGGGTCATCATATTCGTATCTGCAATAAAATGAACATTTCAAAATAACCTAACAGTTTTCTATATTTTTATCACATTACTGAATCATAATTTCATTGATGATAACATCAATCTCACTTAAGTCAGATCTAACAAAATGTTAGATCTGATGACGGCCCGCAGACACCGTACATAAGTAATAGCGGTTTTCCCCGATTACTATTTTTAGAAATTGTCAACACAGGAAGCATGATTTATAACGCTCGCAAAATGATTTGAAGAGGTCATTACATTAGAAATGAATGCAATACTACATAGACACATATATCTCCAGTAAAATATGTCTTACGTAGGCTGTCAACGCTTTCCGTGGCTTAAATACTAATTACTTTCACTTTTGCGATTTTTAAGGCGACAAATTGATTGGTTCAAATGGTTAGTGATAAAAGCACATTTTAGTTACTCGTCGCCAGATCCTGATAGCGTAGCGTTTTAAGGAGATGATTTTAATCAGATTGATGATAACATGTACAAAATGATCATTAGACATCTTAAAGAATCAAGTTAACATCATCATTATAATTTCTGCATATTTCAAGTGAGCAATACTCATTGTGTTTAAACGTGACTGTCTAACAAGCGATAACGCACGTCCACTTTGATGAACTAGATAAACTATCAATCATGCATTAAAATCCATGTTTTCTTTTAATTCTTACCTGTCTCCGAAAATAAGTGCACACTTTATATTACAGATTGCTTGGTAAAAGAACTTTTTTAATGTATCGGAGTTTCCTTTTTCTTTTCGAAGGGTCTGTACAACAGCCTCGGCCTCGGTTTGAACTCTCTGAGCGAGGGGCACTTCTCCATGACCAGGATGCAATGCGGACATGGCAAACTTTCTTAACTTTTCATTCTGTAGACCGTTTGACCAGACAATTCCTGAAAATGCAAGCAATTATAATTATAAAGAAAACAGATACACTGGTACAGTAGTAACCCGTTTACAATAGTCTATAAGATAGAGCAAAACATATAACATTGCATATCATGAAAAGCCACATTAAGAAATATCAGAAAACATAACCTTCCCACACAGCCAAAATTAAGAGCGGAAAAGAGAATGTGTGTTCATAATATACCGGTAATCAATTAAAAACAATCAACACCGCAAACACCATTGAGATCCTGAAAGTTACCACCTTGGAACGGTCAGTGGCAAAGCATTTCCCACTGAAGGTTTAAACCATGTCCTAGGGTCAACAACCTCACATTTGCCGCTTTTGTTTTAAATATGAACAAACATGTACAAGTTGCCTTTGAAAATAGCGCATTGAAGGTTTCATGTTTACCGCCATATGCATACCATCGTTTGGGATGGATCGAAATTGTACTGTTTATTGGTGTTAAAATTGAGCTGTGCTCAACCCGGGGCAAGAAGGCGTGGTCAGTAATATGTAATTCCATTACTGTCCATGAACAGACTCAATCAAACCGAGCCTGCAATATTTACATATTCGTCGTGTTCGATGGCTTTCAAAGTTCCCTTTTTATCTATTTTAGTATATTAACTCTGTTAAGCAACATGAAAGGTACTTGCTTACCACCTAAGAGAAAGAGTACCTGGAGTTAAATCAGCAATAGTAAGAAAGCCGGATTGAAAGTAAATTTTTTGAGCAATTTTTCAAGATTTACATAGCAAATTTCGTAAACTCCTGTCATATAAAGTGTATTTCTTGGGCGAGTGGAACAAAAATAAAATTATAAAATTGAAGTGTAGCCTGTGTAATTTTGTTGTTGTTTTTTTTGTTGTTTTTTTCTCTTCCATTTACTACATTCACTAAGGCAGAATTAAAATGTTTAATATTACACTACAGAAGCTCAAGTTCGTTTATATCGTCTATATATCAACATTTGACAAAACGTTAAGTTAAACTTAATTTTGACAAAAAAATATGTTTATTTGTAGGCGCAAGTGATAAAGCATTAAATGTAGTTACCTTTTATGTAATGTATACATGCAAAACGCTTTGTAAAACGACTACCATGACGCACATTGATAAATGTCTAATATCTAACCCCTTTGGAGATTTACCAATTTAAGTATGTGTACAAAATTAGTCAAAATTAAAATTAAACACTTCCGCTTAAGTTCTCAGTCTGGACAACAGTGAATTAGAAACATTTCGAAGTATTCGTCTACAAGTATTTTGCATTGCGGTTGAGATGGAAGAGGAATTATACTTTGAAAGAAAATGGAAAAACGGTTTCTATAGGGACCGATAACTTCCACCATCCGCGCAAATTATCATAAAAGATACGTTACACGTGCTTTGCGTGACTAAGGCGCCTGGACGCTTGCCATCAGTTGTTCATTGTTTCTATATACAGGTATGTACATATTAAGGCGAAATGTATAGGCTTTTCAAAACAATATATTGCCCTTTAAAAGTACCTATTACAATATTTAATCCATTGTGCTTGTCTATTTTTGGTAGAGTTTAGCAGTGTGGTGTATAATCAAAATAATCCTCTTTTAAATTATCTTTATGTACTGAACAAAAGTAGCGCATTTCAACAATGAAATACAACCGCGGTCATATTTATTATGCTGACCGACTTTGTAAACAAACCTGCATGTCAAGTATGTTGCTGTATGAATGATGAGAGGGTTTTGTTTGTACATGTATGCATTCTTATAGCAATCACGGAAAACAAGTACTAGTTTGAACCAGGACTCGTACCAGAGACCAGTCTGATCTCGAGCCTTAGACTGGCCTCGTGGAGACTTCAGTTTTAGCCCGTTAGATTTTGATAGTGAGACTAGATTCAGTGTTTAGATTTATAAAGTATTTATACTAAACCATCAATGTTGAAAACTGTTTGTTTGTATTGACATTTTTAAGGTTTCTATGTTACTGGTTAAGTGCTAGGTAAATGAAACGACATTATCATGAGAATTGCACACAGATGCAGCGTCTAGACGCAATATGGGGTCAACAGAAAGTCGGGGTGTCGCCTTACAATAGGTCGCATAAACTTGAGAAGTAGATACAGCTTCGCATGTTCGCATTTGTCAAGAGACTTTATCATAATCTTGTAGAGTGATAACGCAAAAACACTAATTTTGTCGGTTATACAATCTGAAACTCGTCCGCTTACTGTAAAATTCGTTTTCAAAAATAAGTTGCGACTTGAAGGTTTCGATGTACCTTATTGTGTTTCACTTATAAAAGAAAATGCATTTTGAGCTGTATTGAAATTCTTCACTGACAGTGAACGTGAAGTTTAGTAAAAACAAAAATATGCATAACTTTAAAGACGTAGTGCCTGCAATTAAACTGAGCACTAATACAAACAGTAAGTCTGCATATTATTGTTTAAGGTTAGAGTGCAAGGTTGTGTAAAAATAATTTATTCTGCAAAAGAATGAAGTTCGTTTTTATTTACCATAACGTTTAACGAATATCAATAAATTAAAACTTTCAAAATTGTTATAGTCATCAAACAATACATTGAAATGCGAAGTCTTGCGCGAATTCGTATTCAAATCCACAGCGCCCGTGTAGTCTGTTCAGTATTCAGTACTACTTTAATGGACTGACAAAAACTTTCATAAAGTTCATAAAAATTCGTCAGCGCTTTAAGATTAGATGATGAGAAAGTGATTAACCATCATGTGCCGTAGTGACATGATTACCCATGATGATTTAATATCCTTGTACCTCTTCAAGTTTTGTTTACTTGATTGATCAACTTGATATGAGTATAAAAAGTTAAAGTATACTAATGCATACATGTACACACTCAATTTGATGGGTGAATGCGAACAGTGCTGAAGATTATAAAACCATTCTCAAATCTCAAACCTCTGATTGGCTGAAATGGCGACTGGCGACTTAATCAGATCCTTGAGATTTGAGACTGGTTTCCATTCTCAGTTGTATAATCTTGGGGCAAGGTTCTAAGTGATATTAAATAAACAAGCAGGGCCAAAGATCATAAAACTAAGTTTTGAGATCAGTCTCGAATCTCAAGGATCTGATTGGCTGAAATGGCGACTGGTCGCCATTTCAGCCAATCAGATGCTCCAGATTTAGTTTTATGATCTTGGGCATAGATAGAACCTTTCCGTTTTCACCCTAAAATTTACTCAAGATACATCATTATTTAAGTGTGATAAGCACACATTACTATAAAAAAATACATGAAACTAATCAAGTAAGCAATGACAACGATTTTTAAGAAATGGTTTTAATACGAAGTTGGTTGCTGGCACATGGTCCTTTGAACTATTTAACTAAAACTTGGGCAAAGTAACATATGAAGTGTACACAGTCACAATCACAAGATACAGGATATATAAATAAATAAATATACAGACATTCATAAAATCTCAGTTTATGATATTAAAAACAGATTTGACAGTCTAATATTCAAAAACATTCCTCTCTTTCTCTTTCAAACACGTGCTGCACGCACGCATGTACGCACGCACGGATGTATGCACGCACGCACACATTAGCAGGGTGGTAACGTTTTCTCAAACATATATATCATTACGGTTAATACAGAATAATTCGGTTGCAACAATTTGCAAACCTGTCTCCTCTGTTGTGGTTTGAGAAATGAAACGATATGATTTTACCGGTAAATCGATCTTTTAAAAGCCATTCTATAAATAGCGGTCACGTCATCAAGCTTACATAGACCTCTATCATAAGAACGCATAACAATCCTAATTAGGATTTTTGTCTTCATACGCGGAGTTAACAGTCCGCAATGTAGTTACGTCAATTAACCGTAGACAAATGAATAAATATGGTATTTTTGTCGATTTAGTTTAGAAACGTATCAGATTACCCGTAATATTGAGTTGTATATCCCTTAATGTGACTTTTGAACACTTTCTTATATCTGTATGTAAGAGCGGATCTAGAGGCATTCTATATATAAATAGCGGTCACGTCAAGTTAACTAGTCCCAATCCCAGTGTACTTTGAGCGAAAGTACACAGGTCAATGTGATGATCAAGTGACCGGTGTGTACACAATGTTTAAAAGCTCGTTTAAACATGCTAGTGGCTATATGGACTTAATCTATCTTTATAGCAGTTTATTAAAAATTTAAGACACATACCAATTATCATGCTAAATCTACATAGCCCCGAACAAAATTTATAACGTTTTCAGAAGTTAATGTTCATATTTAATTATTGAAAAAGTAAATCCGCCTTTGCACAAGATAATAAAAATAAATATGTAGACCAGTCTCAAATCTCAAGCATCTGATTGGCTCAAAGTCTCAAATCTCAGTTTAATGATCTTGAGCCCTGTGTCCAAGATCATAAAACTAAATCTGGAGATCAGTCTTAAATCTCAAGCATCTGATTGGCTGAAATGGCGACCAGTCGCCATTTCAGCCAAACAGATCCTTGAGATTTGAGACTGATCTCAAAATTAGTTTTATGATCATGAGCCCTTGTTAATAGTCTGATATAAACTTACCATTTGAAAGTTCTAATGTTTTTATCTCCACCAACCAAATGGGCCTATATTTAAAACTATCGGCTTGTTCTTCAAGAACAGTCCTTACATTGTCGTGTCCAAAAACAACCAACATTTTTACGGCTCCTAATTCTAAATATAGGACATCTCCATACTCCTTCCGCATTTCACTGAGTTTGACATAAAACATATCATTGCCCTTGAGCTGCAAGAGGTTCCCGACGAGCGGATACCGTCGTGGTCCGGGCGGTAGAGGTAATTTCCCCTCCTGCTCACCAACAGGTGTTGCCATGGGTAGTTATTTGATTTGTATAAAGTTTTATTTCACACTACTTATATCCTTAACATACGTTCGTACAAACAGTTTAATATTTTATATCCAATTATGTAAATATCCTTTTTATTTAATTCGTTTAAATCCAACAAGTTAACAT
Organism: Corbicula japonica; assembly: GCA_038501625.1. Lineage (NCBI taxonomy): Eukaryota > Metazoa > Mollusca > Bivalvia > Venerida > Cyrenidae > Corbicula > Corbicula japonica. The sequence continues at coordinate 109,965 of JAZAYU010000840.1, forward strand.
GAATTTAACTAGGTTCGTTTAACACAGATTTTTTGGCGCATAAAGATATTCAAATATCATTTTCTCAAACCTCTTTATAAAGTATCTACCAAATATATTAATAAAATATCCGGCATTAAATGGAAAAAAGCAATATCTATGATACTTTTGCACTTGAATAAGTGGATCTCTTAGACAGCTTTATATAATTTTCCTCGTTCCCATTAAGATTAATTTATGATTCATAATTGCTTTCTAATTGCATCTACGAATAAATTATGTACCACAACAATTAGGGTATACGTTACACTTAAATTTGCACTGCGTACTAAGACAATAAAGTTAACATCTTGCAACAAAATAAACGACTTATATACAGTAAACAGTCTGTATACATTCGTACGTTGAAGTTTCGATAAACGGTTATTTAAGCGTAACAACTGTTTCAAATAGAGGTCAACATTTTTGTGGGCATAACAAATGAAATGCTTGACAAAATACGTAAAACCGTATTCGTATAATATTATAAAATGTTGTAAAGAATAAGAATGATTTTGTTTGAGGTATATGCGATAACACATTGAAATAATGTCAACAAAATTAATAATAATTCATACAGAAAATTTCAGATGGATAAACAAGTGCCTAAGGTCATAAAACTAAGATTGGAGACCAATCTTAAATCTCAAGCACCTGATTGGCTGTAATGGCAGCAGCCCAATCAGATACTTGAGAATTGACACTTGTCTCCAGATTTAGTTTTATGATCTTGGGCCCGTCTTAATGGTCTTGGGCACAGGTCATTTACTAGAAGACACCTCTGACGTCGACGATGACTATTGTCATAATCATTCAGATTTTTACAAAAAAACACAATCATTTTAGACATGATTGTGGAGTTTATAAATTCAGTCACCCGAAATCAAGTCGCATTAAAATTCTGATTTTTAACGCTGATGCATAACAAATTTACACGGTTTCATATTTAAATCAAAGCGCTGAAAGCGTTGAAAGACTGGCGCGCTGGTTGAATCGAACTTGCCCTGCACAGATATCATTACTTTAAACATGTGTGATTTTTTCGTTAAACTTTGTCACAGTTAATATCATCAACATTAGCAAATAATTCAGTATATTCAGGGATTTCAATAGATGCAGGTACTTGTATTTTGATGCAAAGAAATTAGGTTTTCCACTTTGTTTTCACCTTAATCTGAGGTTGGGGGTCTTTTTGATGCAGGAGCGTATGATTAGTGGTTAAATTTTGCTAGAATAACGATGATCAGGCTCCGCCACAACTGAGTAGTGTCAACAATGAAATGCACAAGGCTCACGTACCTTAAGAGACTGAAACAGTTACAATCTTAATTTTTACGTCGGTCGCAGCAATGGTTTAACAAAAATATTCGCCAACTTACTTACGGTCTCCCCAGGATTTTTGGAAGGGTTGTCGCTGGACGTTTCGCGGATTTTAGCTCGAGAAACGTTATTTTTTAACTATCATTTTATACAGTTTTATATTTGTACCAAAGTATACTGCAACAACTGTATATAGTACATAGATGTTTTTATCTCTTTAGAGCCAAGAAAGGTACAAAGTTAAAAAACATAAAATAATGTGAAACAATGTGTAAACAGTATGTCAACATGTGTTTTAATTACATAAACTGATCTGATATCATCAAGTTACAATGTCAACTATATACTCTGTATAGTTAGTTTTTCACCTTCATTGTCCAAGATATCTCACACATATCAAACTCAGTGTTTCATTACAACTGACAGGATTAGGATTAAACTTTCAGATGCCTCCTTTTTTCTTGGGCCCAAGCGCTGACTGCCTTATTATAATCAAACTTCAGTACATCAGGACCTTCCATCGATATCATTAACAATGAATTTAATGTTGAATTGTTAAGCCTGCTTCTAAGCTTTGTCTTCACTCTTGATGAGGTGGAAAACCCCACTCACAATCTGAAATTTAATTAATTTACGATACCAGTAAACATATAGACAGCTTCATATATATATATATAAATAATATCATAATAGGTATTCAGTTAACACAAACAGGTATAATAAATTATATAGTGCACCCTAGAACCTGATTTAAACCCCCAGTAGCAAATTATTTTGCCACTGACTGTTACAAGGCGCTAACCCATACGGTTCTCTTTTTTTGTTAAACAATCAACAAACAAATCATTTATTTTCCTCTCTTCTTTTTGCTGCAGGGGGAGGCTGTGTTTTATGAGTGTGGCGATTCCTGATATGCATTTTTCCCTTTTTATTATAGTAGCATGAAATTGAGTTATTTTATTTATTTAATGCAAGTCACAAGGCTAAGTTAATATATATAAAAAAACCATTGTCAACTTCTTGCAACCAGGAGTAGACTTTCTTCCACTTAGGATCGACACCTGAATGGATCGAACTGGCTGTTCGAGGTAGCCGGCGTTGATTCAGTGTCTCGGCATGTTGGGGTACCGCGTCCGGCGTCGGAGTAATTTCCCGACGTGAAGGGGTACTTGGCGTCGTCAGAGTCGCTCTTAAAGGGCTATCCGGAACGATCTCGATCTCATTTCTTGAATTTTGAAGTTCAGAATGCCCGATGGAGTTGGCATCAACCTCTCAAGGCCGGTTTCTCTTGAAATAAGATAGAATCGACGAGTCGTCGTTCTTTCGCGCAACCATACTTGAAAATGTGTCCGACGAAAATGAACTGATCGTTACGATGATAGCGCAGTAAAATGCCAAAGAATGCAGTTCTTTTGCAATTTAAGTTCTAACTGCAACTTGCCAATAGATTTGTTTAAAACAAATTAATTATCGCGCAATTATTTTCATACATGTATACAGTACAATTTTCGAAGTGTTTGTTATCTAATCACAGAACAAAGAATAACCAAATTATTGCTCATGATCGCATCTCTTTAAAATCATTGAACATTATGTCAAACACACCCGCTATTAATTGAGAATATCAACAGTCGGCAGAGCCAAAATACGATCAAACGACACCGTCAGACTTGCGACCACGTGGAGAGGCGGAGTTATCCAGCTGATAGTAAGAAATCGATTGTGATTGATCAAATCGCCCATTGCTTAACCTTGAATGAGGTGTGTATTGAAAAGCGACCTGTGTTTACAATGCAAGAAACAGAAAATTATGACATGTCGATTTTGAATAAACGGATGTCGGCGAATTTAACGCTTGTTGGAAATAGATCAAAGCTTGTTAACGGTTGTCGGGCACATCTACTCCAACCTAACCAAAATTGCAACCCACGCTATCTCCCGCTTGTCGCGTGACTGATTTGTTTTTAATCGTTCTTTTAATATCCTTTCATAGTTGTCAGAACAACAATATTAAATTGTTTTCTTGTTTGTATTTGTAGCATTATCCTTCGAAGTTCGCATTCCTTCTCGAAATATTTGTATTTTCTTAAAATGCACTACTTTTTATGCCACACAACTACTAAATCTTTCAGGCGTAACTAAACTACTCATGCATATCCAGTTGCTTGTTCACTGTCGTAGCTGGTCGTGATTTCACTCTACATTTGTTAGCTGGCGTTTTTGGCATGGATGCTCCAAAATTACACGGAAACTTACTATCAATCGCTCAGCATTCGTGGAATGGTGTGCTGCCTTTTGCTTCACACTTGTGCAGAACATTTCGGCCTGCTCTCGCGGTGACCACAAAACCCCACTTACTTGATACGCTCTCGTGGTCGCAATGATACACAGAGTTCACGTCGCAGAGTTCACGGCATCGTTACTCAAGACTGGTGCGCATGCGCACCAGTCTAAAAACACTGGCAAGCATTTATAAAAAAATATCCCTTTCGAAGTATACTTTTCATGGGGAACGCTTATTCAAACCGTACTAGAAAACACTTGAAAAGCGGCTAGGTTTTACCAGAGAACATTGTATCAAAAGTCGGCAGTGATGTTAGTTAATACTGTGGAAGAAAAGGTTGTTAGCATACTTTATCATGCAACTGTGTTACATAAGCGTTTAGAGCTTTGACCTTTTTTTCTGTAATATCAGCCACTTATTGATATCAGTTTTAAGCCCCGACAACGTTGATGGATTTTTTTTCCCAATTTTCTCAAACTCACTTGAATATTCAAGTAAGATAGCCGTCTCACATTTTATTTCTCATACCCCTTTGCATAAAGATAAAGAAAACATTTGTACTGCGACAGAGTATATACAGCTACTCGAAACAGTATACGACTAGTCAGTTACTAGTAGACACCTCTGACGTCGACAATGACTTGTTAGTCGGCGCGCCATGCGCGAGACGACTAAATTTGTACTCACTTTAGGAATTAAACTGCAATGGGACAAGGGCATAATTTCAGAAATGTTTGTATTTTTGTAATTCTACGACGTAACTTATGAGAGTTGCATTGGAAAAAAAGAAATACTATTAATAAATGTTAAATGAATCATACCATCGAAACTGGTCGTACATTGTTTTTTAACATATTTTGTTTATCTATATATAACAAGTTCTCCTTGAATAGATACTTAGGATAATAACTTGAAAATAGTCCATCGGATGTACCTACTCGGACTAGAACTCAGAAAATGGCTGACACTTAAATGTCAAAATTGTTTGGCTTTTTGGTGCCACTTAATGGCTAGTAAGGCCCGAAAGGAACATGTTTAGTGAATGGCATGCTTTTAATGGCATACTGATAGCAAAATTATGTTTGGAAGAGCAATTCATGAAAAAGTCCCTGGTTTAAGGATGGCATAATGAAAACAGTTTTGAAGTTCACACAGAAGTGAAAAAAAACAGACCACCGGTTTCAAGATGTCAAATCTCTGTAAATTGATACATGACCCCTACTTTTCTTGCTGGAAATGAACAGTAGAAAACAACGGAAGCCGTGCATTCCGTCAATCGGTCAGGGATGTTGACTATTGCACTGCTTATGTACCTACCTCAGTAGAAAATCGCATTTAAAATCGTCTTATGTGTCATCCGATTGAATAAGTGGGTCGAAAAGTATTGAACAGATATTTAGACTTTAAACGTGTTTAAATTGTTTCTTATTTTGACATGATGAAGACAAGTTTTTAAACCAATTTCGTTTAATGAATCGCAGAGTTAATGCATGCGTCTAAACAATTTCGATTTTTATTCTCGCCGAAAACATTAAATGGCCTAGTAGCTAGTGTTAAATATTCTCTGGCTGATAAACAGAGACTCTTTAGTATGTTTGTGTATAAACCAACAGCTTATGGGGTTTATATCTCACAGCATGTTCGCTTTTCAAGAGCTTGAAACGATGTTATTGATTTCAATGAACGTAATATTTGAATTACAGAAAAACTTTAATTTTTAAACAAGGTTATCGGCATCACAAATTAAGGAAAACCTTTTGGAAGTTTTATCGCCGATACCCAGATCTTATTCAAAAATACAGGTGCAGTTTAAAATCACCATTGAAAGAAGGTATTTCGCAGCCAGTTTTTAAAGGAGATTTAATTTACAAACTTAAGAAGATAAAAGGCAATGTTTATTTCTCCCGGTTAATCGTAAAAATCATCCGTAAATTTAAAAAGAAAGATGACAAACATGATATTTTACAGCGCCTTGCAGGCCTGGTGATTAACCCATCTACAGCTGATCATTATGCTTACCTCTTTGGTTTCACGACGGTCGCAGGGGTTTAATAGTTTATGAAGGTTTATGTGGAAATCTTTCCTTAAAAGAACATACAAGCTCGATTTGTTTCTTTTATCCCTGTCATCGTCTTCTTGCTGATTTTACTCCAGGAGCTCTGCTCTCGGTAAGATTATTGAGTACCCGCTACTTTTGCTTTGCAATGCTATAAGATTCTTATGTTTTATATGTTTGTGTGCTTTTGCATGCAACATTGTTGAGCTGATGGGTGGGTTGGAGTTATTTCACCAAGACAACTTGTTCTTGTGTGTTGATATGAGAACCTGTTGGACGAAGTGGGAGGTTGGTGCACCCTAGAACCTGGTTTAAACCCCAGTGGAAATTTGATTTGCCACTGACCGTTCCAAGGCGGTAACCCCTCGGGTTCTCATTTTTGTTAATTGCTTGTGCTTTAAACTGATCATTTTATTGACCATGTTCTCTCTTTCTCTCTCTCTCTCTCTCTCTCTCTCTCTCTCTCTCTCTCTCTCTCTCTCTCTCACACTCTTCTTCTTCTTCTTCTTCTTCTTCTTGACTGAGTGAGAAGGCTGTTTTTTTCAGAATGTGGCAATTCCCTATATGCATATTTCACCTTTTTACATCTCTGTACCACATGATTACCGACACAGAATCTCTACCCACAACTTTCTCTGTCTTTATCAAATAGGGTGATATCCAGCATACTGCTTCTATTAATTTTTACCTGGTACCTACATCTAGCATGGTTGTTCGCAATACAAAATATAATACACTCGTAAAGTAGGGATTCTGCTGGCTCGGCAGAGCCTCGTTCAATAAAGTTTGCATTTAACTGAAGTCTTGCTTTGCAGTCTCTGTATTCTACAAAACAATGACATTCATTTTCATGTTTTCAGCATCATCGACAATTAATTTAAGGTTCTATCAATGTGTTTGTATGATTGTGAGAGATTTTTTCAGGGTGTAAGCTGTGTCAGAAATCAAGAAGAAGTTTCATAGACTTCTTAAAATTTCGCTGTTCGAGTGACTTAAATTATATATAGACAAAGTTAAAAAGACTCGCAAAAAATAAATGCCATTTATTTGTTTTAAGAACAATAACAGTGGCAGTTGTAACGGCGGCTTTAAAATTATTTTTTCCGAAATAAAACTGCCATTTTACAATTTTTATGAAAATCCAAACATAAACAAAGTGGCAACGGAGAGTTAATAGCAAAACAGATATATTGCTTAGTCAAGACACAAATCAAAATTAAGTTCTTTTAAAACTACATTCTGTGAGATTGATTAAAGTCCAAAAAACCAACTGACTATTTTTTACAATTTTACTACCGTCAGCTCAACAAACGTCAAGGCAATTTTTTAGGAAATGACAGATATGCTTTATTTTGACTAAAAGTTAATTTGATCAAATTATTACTTTTTGCTTATCATTTATTTTGTTGTCACATGTTAAAGAGAAACAAATTAATAATAATAATAATAATAATAATAATAATCGTCATCATCATCATCATCTTTTGCATACGTTCGTAATCAAACTTCTTGTTCTAACGCCTCATTCCTAACAGTATCACTGGTGGTAAAATACCCTACAATACATTTTGTAGGATGTTAAATTATTAATTAACTATCTCATATTGGCCCAGCAATTCTTATATTGGCCCAGCAATTCTCATATTGACACAGAAGAGTCAATATATGAATTTGATGTTTTTAGTCTGTTAATTAATGAATTATCATTTATCAAGTGAATTCACATTGGCCATGTTATTGGGCCTCGGGCAGTAATATTAGCCTATGCCATTCGCTTGATTTATAACATTATACTACATTTTTTCCGAATTAATATTTGTATCGGCGCTAGAACCTAAAAATGTTTTTCTCAATTTTTAGTACCTGCATCTATGTGCCCAGAAAAATAGCTGTTTTACAACGACAATTCTCAAATCTTTGAAAAAAAAAGATAAAAGGGAGCTTTGGACTTCTAATACGATAAATATGAAAAGATTTCAGGCATAGTTTCGGTGACCCTGTTCATAGGCGGTAATCGAAATGCATATAACTTCATATTTGAAAAAGAAGAGGACGTTTAGTTCGTATTGATTTCTGAACAGATCAGCAAAAAAACGGTGCAAAATAAGTACCAATTGGGATGCCTACTATTTGTTTGTAGATAGATGTTAACACTATCAAACATGTTATTCAATTACAGTGATATTCGGTAAAGTATTCACAAGTACACATTGTATTTTTATCATAAAACAATCAGTAAATAAAGCGATGTTGTGTTGTTGTTTTGTTGTTGCTGCTGCTGCTGTTTTCATTCAGGCATGTAAATTGTCTCTAATTAGGTTAAGAAGAAATGTCTACAATGTTGAAAAATAAATGGGTAATAAAGAAGATGCCTGAAATCAGCAAATGAGTTTAATGTTTCGTTCGGTTTGAGCACAAATGTACCGCCATTACGAGAAGTGAATTTATTTTTTACTTGTTCTGTTTGGTTTTAAAAAAATTTAGCTAGATAATTATAAACTGAGTTTAAATATAATGGCGAGACAAGTAAGCACGTTTTTAAAGTTAGAAAAATGTAGCGAAATCCCAAACATGTGATCGGTAACTCCTGACTCCAAATTAATGTTAAATCTAAGCCGAAGCATGAATGACTCAAATAAAGGCTTAATTTACAGATGCACGAGATAAAAGGACGGACAGAATTCTAGACTTATCATTTTACACTAAACTGAGAAGATAGTAGTGTATTAATTTACAGAACATTTAAAAAGAAGACAAAATTGGAATTTAAATCACACCAATTAGAGAGTTCGGTGTAGCACGTGTGGTGTCTTGAAGGCGGATAAACTTTGTGCAAATTGGGCCGATTGGACAGGCGGAATCAGTCTTCTTTTATTAAAAAAGTGAAATATGCATATCAGGATCGCCACACTCACAAAACACAGCCTCCCCACACAGCGAAATAGAAGAGAGGAAAAGAGAAAATGTTTTTAAAAATATGTCAATTTCAAATAAGAAGCCACAAACAATTAACGAAAAAGGGAACCCTTGGGGTTACCGCCTTGGAACCGTCAGTGGCAAAACAATTTGACACTGCGGGTTTAAACCAGGTTCTAGGGTGCACCAACCTCACACTTGCCCCTACAGTTTCTCATATCACAACACAATTTGTCTTGGTGAAATAACTCCAACCCACCCATCAGCTCAACAATGTTGCGCGCCAGTACACAAACATATAAAACATAAGAATCTTATAGCATTGAAAAGCCGAAGGGGTGGGTACTCAATAATTTAATCGAGACCAGAGTACCTGAAGTCAAATCAGTAAAAACACGTTGGCAGGAATAAAAGAAACAAATCGAGCTTTTATGTTCTTTTAAAACGGTTTCCTCATTAACCTTCATAAACTGTTATAAACTCTTAAACCCCGGCCAGCGTCGTGCAGCAGAGGGAAGCATAATGATCAACTGTAGATGAGTTAATCACCAGGCATGTAGAATATCATAATGGTAACGTTTCTTTTTGAATTTACGGCCGGTTTTTTACGAATAAACGGGAGAAATTAACATTGCCTTTATTTTCTTAAGTTTATAAAATAAATCTCCATAAAAAACTGGCTGTGACATACCTTTTTGCAACAAAACATACCAGTCATGCTTTCAAATTTCAGAATGAAAATTGTGAGCGATGCCTTTATCTACTCCTACAACAATAAATTCCACAAGCAAGTTTAACTCTATTGTTTTCTTTTACTTTGATTTACAAATGAAAATTATTTTTCTGCGTGTCTAATATCAAAATCTCTAAAACAATTACCAAATTGGTCAGAAAATTTGGTCAGGAACTTCCCCTGGAATTCTGAAAAGTTTGATGAAAACCATGTTATAGTGAAACGTGACTAAAAATCCTTAGAACCAAGATATATTCCTGATGAATGGCAATCTGTCTGTACCATTCTGTCGGAATATTTATCTCACACTTATACTTTCATCAACATAAAATAACAAACCGAAGCAAAACAATATTAACATTATGGCATACTAAAGTAATGCGAAAAGGCACTCAATATAACTAGATTGTCATCATTGCGAGTTCATCGATAAAAAGATAAAATTATCAAAATCTCTGAAAGAAATGCATTTTAATAAATATTTGCAAAATGAATATTATAAAAGCATGGTTATTTTGCGTACGTTAAGAAACGTTAGAATAGTAAAGAAAAATAACATGATCCAAAGATTCCCTAAAATTCTTTTTAAATCCATACACAAAATCTAGACGACACAAACCATCCTTTTAAATGCCCACGTGAGAAATACGATACTGACAATAGTATTATAACGTCTCGTAGAATTAATTGCTGCAATCTGTAACCGAACTTGTCGACCGAATTAAGTATTGTCGAATATGTCAGAATATCTGAAAGAAAATAATTATTTTTTTGCGGTGACTTAAGTTTTAAACTATTTTTAAAGAAAACGACAAAAATGAATTTAATAATAATTTTGTTGTGATTTTTGAAATTAAGTTCTAATCATTGGTGTAAATTATTCAATTACCTCCCTTGGCTACTGACAACACTCCGGGCTGTTAATAACACCGGGGTAAAACAATCGATCTATCGCAAGCTAGATGGATTGTTTATTAATCTGAAAGTTTGCGTGTCAGCAGGTGCGTAGCTGCCTATACGGGTGTACGCGGCTGAATCCACATATTCATATCAGAACGCCCAATATTCACCATTGTTATAGAAAAATGTGGTGTGGGGACGTGTCAACGCCCTTCCCCGATATGAATAGGGGGCTGGCTGCGCCCTTGATCCGGGAGGACTTGAACAAATACAGGTTAGGGGCATGTTATTTTCAGCACTCGGCTACGTCGGTCCGAGCTAGATAATGTTAACTATTTTCATATAAATTATTATTATTATTATTATTGTTATTATTATTATTATTATTATTATTATTATTATTATTATTATTATTATTATTATTATTATTATTATTATTTCGTTTTTGATCACATGATACTTATTTAAAATGATTAGTGCAAATACCACGTGACTGAAACTCATTTAAATATAGCGAACGAGCTGGTCAGTAATACAGGGATTCCCGAGGAGTATCCCAACAATATCTCATCTTTGAAAAACTGCAGCCGTTGTTTCGAAAATATGTTGTTAAAGACAATTATCTTAAATAGTTTTCCGTTATAAACCGGTGACAAAACGTACCGCTGTCAGGGGCGTAGCCAGCTTTTTTCAAGTTGTAGGCACATACAAGAGGTTCCTAGTGGCGGTTGCCTCTTGGTAAGGGGATCTGGGGTGTAAAGCCCACCAAGAAGCAGTAAACAAGTGGCGATTAAATATAGCAAAATGCAAATAAAGCGTGACAACACAGAGAATTGGAACGTAGGCCTGCATTTACATCTTGCAAAGAAAGTAACTATTTTCCCCAGAAGGCAAATCAAAGCCAAATACATATTTGATTCGGCAAAAACGGTTTGAACCCGCTACCATACCAGACCGTTCTGTTTTTATTGTAATTTGGGGACTTTTGAAAACGTCATATTCTTGTCCAACTTGCAGGCCCGGGCCTACATGGCCTTATAGTAGCTACGCCACTGGCTGTTAGGTCTACAGCGTACGATCATCCGGATGATTTGATCACGTCTTTGTTACTGCAGCGGTTGCTTAACGAAACATTTATAAATTTCAATCTTGCCTCAAATGATTAAAAGATATCGTTCGTTTTATAAATTTATATAGTTTAATAAATCTTTGCAGTACATCACTGTGATGCAGTCTCTCGCACTGGCGAGTTCTGGCTACGAAAGAAGTCGCGTATCGAACGCCATAGTCCACACTGAACCAAAGATAAATACTTTGAGACGCTCCCTGTGAAGCTGGCATGTGTTGTTGTTTAGCACAGTTAATGGATGTTAAAGAAAAAGGACAGGCAACTTGCTAAAATAGATATTGCAGAGGAACTAGTGATGAAAAATGTAAGTGCTTTTAAACAAATAACACATTTGTTGTTCAGTGATTCATTGTACCGTCGCTATTTTGCTACAGTGGTTGATCAACCGTCAAGTTTGTACTGAACTCAAGTATATCTAGCAAATAATAATATAAAGGATACAAAGGTGGAAGTATGCGTCACACATACACAATTACACGCATACAAAATTAAATATAACAAAATTTGGGTAGTTGTACATTATAGTTACGTGAAACTTCTATGCAAACAAAAACCGAATTAGTGACCCATCCGGCAATTCTTGCAACAACACCGGTTCGCAATGTTAAACGATTACACATATCTAATACTTAAGTGTGAAGGTGATATTTACATGTATTACACAACGTACCGCTTTGCTGATCCGACAGATAATTGACTTGATGGGTGGTATTATAATTAGTCTTAAGTGTGTGCTGGGGCGGATTAGGGAGTTGGGGTTATCGTGAATACTGTTTCAATCAATCAGTATATGACACTTGCTGATCGGACAGATAATTGACTTGATAGGTGGTATTATAATTAGTCTTAAGTGTGTGCTGGGGCGGATTAGGGAGTTGGGTTTATCGTGAATACTGTTTCAATCAATCAGTATATGACACCGAGTTGTGTATCCTTTATGTGGCATTTTCATGATTAGCGATAAAAAATCAATGCCAATCCCCCCTGTGATAACAAGTATTTCATTAACAATATCTTCATTTTTTATAGCCAATACCTCACAAATTTATCGCATCATGTAATTTGACATTTACTCATCCCGTTTGTTTATTACGAAACATGTTGACAAAAACCTATATATACATCCTATTTTGATAACTAGCCTTTTTGGGACTTAACGTAAGTTTTTGTTGTTAAACATAAATCTGTATTTTTTCAATTTTCACTTTAACTCCTGACATAAAATCGTATGTTTACATTGAATATTGAGGACTAAATGCTTAACAGCCAATTAATATGTACATGTATGTCTAAGACTGGTCTTGATAAAATATGTCGGTAACTAGCATCCACGCCAGGCTTATTTGTTTGTTGAAATTTTTGTAGAGTTGATTAATCAAATGACAAAACTCTTTTCTTATACTCTGTTTGGTGATAGCAGAGAATGTCGAAATGTTAATCATATCCATTGTAACGTATTTTATCCAATTTTTAACTTATCTTTTTCATCTGTATATCACCAAATTGGCACAAAGATAATAAATCTAGAACTTGAGACCGGTCTCAAATCTCATCTGCTATCTCAGTTTTATTGGCGTGTGCCATAGTCTTGATGATACTATGTCACTGGTTCAAAAAGTGTTGAACATTTTTATATACTTGGCAACTTGTTCAGCTGGATTCCTAATACTTTAGCAAATTCCCGAAGCACTGGCGCTTGACAAGCCGCCCCACCCCATGCCAACCCTTACTAATACGCCCTTGTTTTCTTGGAAAAATGGTGTAAAGTCACTGATACTATTCCATTCTGTTAAAAAATGCGAAAATAAACCGTGAAAATCGAAGTTTTAAAAAATTACATATTCTATGTATATAACTGAAACATAAGAGAATATTTTGTGTAAACTTGTGTAAATAATATCTCTGTTTATACGGACCCTTGAGTTTTGGTATTATTTAATAGTTTAATAATGCTGTTTAGGAATAATTCAGTGAATGAAAATCGGTTGCGATACAGGATTTAAACTTCCTGTAAATACATCGAAGCTATTGATTATTTAAGTTCCGCATTTAAGGGAAACTCGCATGATATGCTAAAAATTTACTGAATTCTCCCAAAGTAACAAACCATTCTTTCTTAGAATGTAATTTGGTCATAAATTTGGGGAGTGTTTTAGAACTAAACAAGTTCATTGGAGGTACTGTTATGCGCATATCGAATTAAAATGGACAGCTCTGAGACCCTACAAGTCCACAAAATACAATGACAGGTAAACATGTGTAGTCTCACAAAACAGAATGATGACGAGGATTACTATAATAGTGATATTGCTGATGAAACTGGTGCTAGTAAACTCTTAAATAAGGCACGAGACGAGATTATTACTTGGGTAGAACCACCAGTCCTCATCAAGTCTTCACACAGAAGTTGCTTAATCAGTGCCCAAGGTTATAAAACTGATCATGGAAACCAGTCTCAAATCTCAAGCATCTGATTGGCTGAAATGGCAACCAGTCGCCATTTCAGCCAATCAGATGCTTGATATTTGAGATTGGTTTCCAATCTGAGCTTTATAACCTTCAGCCCGTTAGGTCTCAAACCCAGCTTCCGACGTAACATTGTAACTGTAGACAAGGCTCAGCGTTAAACGTAACCGTCACTTGACATGACAATACACACTGAAGTTACAAGTTACTTGCTAACAATTAGCCACGGGGGAATAAGTCAAGCGATAATGACATCGTATTGGAATGTCACTATCATTTCGGCCAGAGTTGATAATACAATCAATACCCGTAAATATTTCGGACTGAGTATTTGAACATTGATTGGAAATAGTAAATCGCCGGCGCTGTAAAATTGTTTGTTATCACATTTATAAATAAAGAGTCGAAGATGGATATGATATAATGTTACCAAGGAGTTAATCGAAGGTATTTGTATTTTTTGTATACATGTACACTATGTTTATCTCAGATTTTGATTTTTACAAGTATACCAGAGGTAAAAGGTGATAATCAGAGCATAGGATAGATGAGAAATGTTAAGTGCGGTCAAATGTTTTCAGGAGCCTGGTTCGATATCAGGACGAAAATATTGTATTTTCAAGTATCAAAATTTATAATTAAGTGTAGAAGACATGCAAACAAGTAAATGTGCTGTAATATTACACAGAAAAAGAACGAGTGAATTTAATTCTGTAATTTCGAAGTAGTTACGGAGTTAAGGACGTAAAATGTACTGACCTATCTTAAGTATTCCACCCTGAAATGTGAATAGAAACTTTAAACAGTTCAGCAACCGAAAATAAGGAGAAATATTCTGTTGTAAACGCTTTATTGTGCTACGGTTTTATCTACGAGTTAACTCTATAACATACATATTGTCCGGAATGACCAATTGGGAATGACAGCGGACATAAAAAAAATTATCAGCGCCTCCCTCTAATGAAGTAATGAACTGGTGTAGGGAATCGGGCCCTACAAATGAATCGAATAGTTTTACTTCATATAATACGATCTGTTACAATTAGTGTTGTTGAGACTCACATAAAATTTAAGTAAAATATAGACTGTGATAAAAAAGGGGAAAAGGTTCTAGTGAACTATGGACCAAGTACATTTATCGTGGATTAAGTTTATATGAAGGGGTCGTTATTTTTGATCCCAAAAGAGTTCTTAAACCGTGAGTTGGTGTTTAATTCAAAGTACAAATCTTAAATTTGACCAATAAAACATGTAAGAAATTTTTATGTAAAATACTCTATTAGATCCAGTTAAAAGCATGTGTCTTTCATTACAGTAATGGATTCCAATTGTTCAATTAAATTCGATTTATGTTTATCAAATAAAAAGACAAGTTTGCTGTTATAAAAGTTAATGGACTTGTATTTATTTGTATCATAATAATCAATATTTCATGTCATTTTTTTCTGCGTGGTTCACATTAACTGACTTTTTATGGAGATTTTATAATGAGTTTCTAACGATCAATATCTAATTAAAATGTTGTTTTTGTACATTCAGATTGATCCATTTTTCAATCAAAAGCAATCTTTTTCAGTCTATTAGTATAACATTATTCAGCAGGTAAAGCTGTAAAATGATTTTTTTTTATCTCCGTTCAACTTTAGTGAACTTTTAAACTTATGACACGTTAGTGTACACTTTCTGTAATAATGATTTTCACTTATTTCAGACGGGTAACAAAAGATGCCAAGGAAATACAAACCATCCAAGCAATCGGCACAGATCCAGCAGTCGTCAACCTTTCAGTATCTCGTTCTGCTCATAATACTGACTGTGCTAAATATCTCCTTCTTTTTCGGGTACAGCGGATCTAGCGAGTTAATAAGTTGCTCAACCGATTCTGTGATTCAAGTTGTCTCCCTTTATCTTACCGGAAATGGACAGTCGACAATTCAGGAATTATTGCCGTCCCAGTGTAAAGGTTTTAGCGGGAGTGTCGAAAAAGATTTACAACATTCCGTACGGAGTCTCGTTTCAGAATGTCGAAGAGTAAACGTCGCCGAACAAAATAAGTCAACGAATAAAGGGCCAGTATTGACACTTTTTACCACATTTGCGGAGCATTTACATTCCGATTCGGAGAAACTCATTGTACATAACAATACTCTAGCAAACTGGGCATTATTTAAGCCATCAATAAATCTTATACTGTTTACCAATGACACTTATTGGACCAAAGTGGCGAAACAAATAGGGTGGGATGTAATTCCACCGTTACATGAGGAAAAGAACGGAACAAATCCGCCTGTTTTGAAAGACTTGTTTCATATAGCTATGAAGCGATATGACACGGCATGGTTCGGCTATATGAACGCAGATATTTTATTCACAAGTGACCTGATTGCAAACTTAGACTTTTTCTCAAGAAAGTATAACACGCGTACGATAAGGATTCTGTTAACAGGGCGAAGAACAAATGTAGATAACCTTACCGACTTAAATCCGTTGTCAGAAATGAGTATTCGAGAAGGCGCGAGAAAATATGGACAGCTTTATAGGGAAGATGCAGAAGACTTCTTCATAACAACAAAATCATTTCCATGGGAACAGATACTTCCGGTTGTGGTTGGGCGACCTGGATACGACAATTGGCTTGTGGGAGAGGCCAGGTGTCGCCTCAACACTACCGTAGTTGACGTCACACAGACATTTTTAGCATTTCATCAGACAACGAGAAAGGGAGGTAATAGCGAGGGACATTTACATCCAAATAGTGATTTTAATTTCCAAGTGCTTAAACGCAATAATATAGTGCCAAATTTTCTAGCAGGCTTGACTGACTGCATTCTATACAATACATATCGGACATTTTGTGATGTGATTGACATAGCAAAGAGAACTCGTTTCGGGCCTGCCTGTAACTGCAAGATGAAAATGAAACACAGTTGATAAAATTTTAGACTAGGATTTTCAAATTTACTTAACACATATATTTATGACTATCATGCAACTTTGGACTAAGCAGGATAAAAAACCCGCGAGCGGTGTCCGTAGAAGACAAGTATTAAAAGTGCTACATGTACATTAATATCGCGTTCAGGCCCTTAAACAGTTGTCGCATGTTACAATGGTCGTTTATAGGCACATATCTTCTTAAATGGAGGGTCCGTTTAATCAAGAATTCATTATTCAAGGCTTATTTCAAAAAGCAACTTTCTCCATGGAATATGGCAGTGACTACCTACTTTTATATAACTTACGACACTTAACCACTGCTCTAACTACACCGATCGAATTTTTAAAATTTCTTCGCATAGAATACAGTTTTCAAATTTGAAACATAATTAATAAGATGCACCATTTTTACTTCTTTTTCTGAAATTTCCATTGAAATCCCTCCGTTATTCCAAGGACATTTAATCGAGGTGAGGGCAAAACCAAAAGTCACAAAATTGACCGTAGCTTTTGTAAAGAGGAAAAACTGAAACAGGCAAAAACTCCTGAAAAATCTTCCATGTAACAGCTAGCACTCATATTATTGCAAAATTGCATATAATTGTTCAAAATTACTTAAAATCCATATTTTAACAATAAGACATGAATTTTCGTTTCGGGGGAATATACCCACTACCGACAATTTTGTGGCTTTTGATTTTACCCATACCTTGATTATATGTCAGTGGTTTCTAAACGAGTGAAGAAAATTTAATAATTTTCATACATAGAAGTGAAAATGATGTATCATATTATATTTCAAGTTTGCAGTGTATATCCCGAATCCTTGCCGAGAAATTTAAAAATATTATCGTTTTAACATTTAGTTATAACATTGGGTAAGAGTATAAGGAACTGATAGACGGACAATAAACCCGTTTATAACCAGTGTTACTTATTAAGTTTTACCCGAATGTGATCAGGATTGGCGGTTATAAAGCTGAGATCGGAAACCAGTCTCAAATCTCAAGCATCTGATTGGCTGAAATGGCGACTGGTCGCCATTTCAGCCAATCAGATGCTTGAGATTTGAGACTGGTTTTCATGCTCAGTTTTATAACCTTGGACACTGTACGAAAACACAAAAGCACAACACACATATACGATGAACATACAAACAAACATAAAACTATAAGAAAAAAATCCTGTTTTTTTAGGAAACCAGAGGCCAGCAATGAATTATTTATTCATTATCTCATTGATTGTGATTTACGCTGAGGTCCGTTCGATCAACATGCTGTTCTGGTTTTGTAGAATCCCATGCAGGGAACCAATCAAGCGTTGAACCAATTGAAACTATTGATACAAAATTTAACTGATTTTCATATGGTTGTTGGTTTGAACCATTCAATCAAACTGGTGGTTTTCGTCTGTTAACACTAAAGAATTTATGTTTGTTAATTGAAACTATGAAACTAATGAAAGATTATTTTTTAATTCAAATTCTAGCTTTAGAATTCTTACAATTCGTTACTGGAATTTAATTAAACTTTTAAAAGCATCATTAAAATTCAAATTCAACTGTTATATTATTTTGATCTCACTTTATTAATGTTTAAAATTTTACAAGTTTTTATTTCCAAAATATTTATGACGCCTGTTTCCATCTCTAAAGATAAGTTTATCTTGCGTTTGGTCAAGGCAGGTTAAACTATGATTAATAAATTATAGAAATGACTTTTCTCGTGGGGCGGCATAAGGCGGCAGTCCTATGTTTAAATCTGATATAGCTGTCAGAATTTCAGTCGACAAAATTTGTAAAAACACAGCAGTAGAGCACAGCAGACGTCGGTTGCTGTGAATTCCATCACCAACTCCGCCCAAGGTCATAAAGCAGAGAGTGGAGACCGGTATTATGCATTTAGTAATCATGATCTCTGATATTAAAGTTGACCTCGTATTAACTGAGCTGTAAATCGATGTAATTTTTAATATAAAAATAATATATAATAAAAAAATATTATTAACGATTATGTTTTGTGTTTGGCGTTTTTCACTTTGAATTAGTAGAGCGGCTAACGCAAAATACTGCACATTGAGATTTATGCATGAAACTCTGTACAAAATTAATGATGTCTGGACCAAAACAAACAAAACTGGGAAGGAAGGGTTTTCGGAAAACTCATACTTCCGGAGTTGTTGTTTTTTGTTGTTTTGTTGTTTTTTTTTCAAAATGACCGCCATTGCCATTAAACCTATCAATACCATTCAATTACACAAAGTATATGTTATGAGTTACTTGAGGTATTGATCCGTTCGTCATCTATTTGCCATATACAAAAAAGAAAACTATAAAAATATTTCTAACGGCAATATGCAGCTCAATAAAACTTTGCACAAACCAATGTTATTAATACACTCAAAAAAGTTCTTATTGGTCACTTTTTGTCCGTATTTTATTATTAGAAAGACATTGAATCACTCTTTATTTATGATTATATGCCAACAACAGTCTTCAACTTAAACTTTAATCTTGCTATAATTGACTATGGAACAGTTTGGTGAGAGTTATCCTTAATTTTGCTAAAAATGCATTTCTTGCATAAAAAGGTCAAGCAAACAGAAATTTACTCTAAATTTTTTGTTTTGTTTTAATAGAACCCCTCATTAGTAGGAAAAACATAAACACATATTAATCAACAGCACATTTGTTTGAATAAATCCCCTTCAAAGTATACAATTTTAAAATTGCCTCCCTTTCAATTAAAGAATGTTCTAATTTTGACCCTGCGGTGTAAGTAAATGGTATTTGATTCATTTAAGAAAACAATCAATAAAGATTAAAAAGACATTAGAGAATTGATTTCAAGACAAAACAGTTCTTTTAACAACCTCTCTTGACATAGGGAAGAAACGCAACTAGCATATATTGTAAGCAAATACAATTGATGACCAATTAGAACTTTTGTTGAGTGTATATGTTTAATTTACATACGCTAAGAAAAGTAAGAACAACAAAGAAATATAATTAGACCTAAAAGATCCCTTTAATTCTATTTGCAATTTATCACAAAAACCAAGCAACACTAAACATTAATGAGTAATGAGTTACTGACAACAATATCTAAGGTCCTTTGGTCTAACAAATGTATACACAATGTGAGTTATTTGTAAAAGTGTGTTTGACCTTCAATTTCCTGGTCGCGAAAATGGATGACCAAAAAATAAAAATGTCGATTTCTCTCTTCATATTTGAAAGTTCTTTTCAAGGACCTTAGATAATGTTGTCAGTATCATTTCACTCATGTTGGCATTAGAAATGTTGTTTTGTGTTGCTTGGTTTTTGTGATAAATTGCAAATAGAATTTTAGTGACTTTTTAGGTCTTACTATTTTTTTTACTGTTCTAACTTTTCTGAACGTATGTAAAATAATCATACAACTATAGCATTGGTTTGTGCAAAGTTTGTTGAAACTGCATTATGCAGTTTGAGAGATTTTGATATTTTTCTTTTTTGTCTGTGACAAAGCAACGATGAAAGGAGCAATCCCTTTAATGAAAACAAAGTAAATTAGTGTAGGTAAATATTAATATCATCTTATATGTAATATCAATCGAATAAATGTAGCATTTGTACGGTCTAAAAATCGACTTTTAGCTAAAACTTAATATAGCCTCCATTTGAGTAAAGGGTGATTACAATTTTCGTAGGATCTTACCAAATTAAACATAGTAGACATACGAGGATGCAAATAAAAACTCATTGGCCTTGATTAGAGGTGTTGTTGTCGCCCTTCAACTGAATTATTCAATATAGTTACATAAGTAATCCAGGACCTCTTAAGAGGTCGCCAACATTGCAAATGGCGAAAACTAGCTAAAATTTCAAATTTCCAATTCGTCTTTCTACTTTCACTTTGAACCAGGAAGTAAGATTTTCTTGAATTTCTTGAAAACCCTAACATTATTTTGACGAATTGGCACTAAACATTGTAGACCAGCATATACATATTTAAGGTATGAGTTGCTTTGGTATATTGTTTATGAATTTCAGAGTTCTCATGCAAATGGTTTTTCTTTTGTTTTAGTATGTGCTTGGTAATTAGAACATGAATTAGACTAAACTGAGCTTGCTAACATTTACTACATCCATAGCTAAATACATTTATTTAGTAAAATCTAGGTGGCAATAAGTATTTCCCCCAAAATTCATTTTTTGAAATTTTAGCCTGTTTTCGCCATTTGCAATGTTTGCGATACCTTAACTTACTGTCACAGCGAGGATCTAGCACAACCCGAACACCGTTTAGCGACTGATTGTCAAATGGACTTGTATGCTGCCAGGCTGCTAACTTTACGCTGCCAGGCTGCTAGGCTGCTAACTGCTAACTTCACACCGCCGGGCTGCCAGGCGGCTAACTTCACGAACATGTTAAAAACTCAAACCCTAAATTTGCAAGATGTCCAAAGACGGCGCTACTCTCTGGCGGTGGTGGTGGTGGTTAGGTACCGGTTTAACGTTTTACCGGTTTCCGCTTCTGAATGAGGATTTAGGCATGTTGCACTGTTCGCGTGGTATGTGACTGTTATATACACCCAAATGGTCGCCGATCTTTGTAAGACAAAGTCTGAGCTTTTATGAGAAAGGTTTACAATGTTAAATAAAGCTTTTAAATACTGTTGACATTGTTAATCATGGCCTGCTAAAACAAAAAAAACTCTTAAATTATGATATGCAAAAAACAGTTGTATAAGTACCGCAAAGAACGTTTGGAGTTTACGAAGTGCTACTTAGGCTGTTAAAACCAATTTATGGTCGGGGTGGGGTATGAATATAAATACGTATTTAAGGACAAGAAATAATATAGTTTGTCTTTGGAAATATTCAGTATGAACGTTTCTTCTCGTGTATATACCCCTTTGGTTTTATTCTACAAGAGAACACACTCGCCTGTCTTGAACACCAATTTCATTACCAATTTTGTAACCTAATTTATTTGCCATATATTTCCTTATTGTTGTTGTTGTTTTTCACACGATATTATTTCGCGGAGACCAAACATTTTAGTTCAAAAACTTTGGGAGTAAATGGCCGCTTGTGGAAGTTTGGCACCAGTTCATCAAATCATGTAAAAGCTCTCTCTTCGGAAGTATTAATTATCTCAAACAATAATCTATTTTGCAACTTTGATTGCAATAGGCGTTCCCACGATCTGCGGATTGTGGAGCAGTATTAATTCAATGAATTTATTACAGGATATTTTATTTCAAGGGGTAATTGCTTCGGCAGAATTTGTTAACAGACGTGCACAACTGTTCGATATACACGCATCTGTTACGTGCTAAAACTGAATTGTCAGCAACATAAAGAAGTAACCCCAATTGTAACACAACTTTGTTAAACGTAGGAGACTTAATTGAGACTTACGGTTGTTTAAACAACGGCTGAAGATTATAATACTGAGATTGGAAACCAGTCTCAAATCTCAAGCATCTGAATGGCTAAAATGGCGACTGGTCGCCATTTCAGCCAATCAGATGCTTGAGATTTAAGCCTGGTTTCCATGCTCTCCTTTATAATCTTGGGCAAAGGAAATGGAATGATCTGACAGGCGACATCGTGACCAGTTTCAAATCTCAAGTATCTATTGGCTGAAATGAAGACAAGTCTCTATTTTAGCCAATCAGATGCTTGACATTTGAGACTGGTCTCCAGCTTAAGTTTTATGATATTTGGCTCTGGTTTATTCACAACCCTGCATTCATCAGGTTTCTTCCGCTGATGGTTAGATGGGTGCCGATGCGAGTCTAAACTAATATCCGGATAAGCACCTCAGTTTACTGCCCACCGTAAAAGTTCGGAATTGACTATGTATGACATTTATTTATTATATAATGCTGCTATTCGATTTAGCACAACATACGCAAAGAATCAACGATTCCTCCAAAATAAAAACCGGGCAATTTTTGCTAGCATTTCGTGACTGGTTTAAAAACACATATGTTTTAGGAGAAAAAAAAACACCGCAAAATAGGGGATTCCGCAGGAACGCTCTGTCTGGCGCCCGAACCAGTATTTTGTGTATATACACATTATAGTATAGTAAAATTATAGTCCGGCCTTGCAAACACTCCAATTATAATAAATTAACTCTTGAGGGTCTTTTATCACAGTAACTATAGAAAGACGTAAAGAATCTGAACTTTCAATTACTTAGCAAATATTGTAAATGGCAAAAAGTGAGTAGATTGTGTTGTAAATTTATTTCTTGTTTACATAAGCCATGCATTAAGACCATGTGCAATAAATAAGCAGACCCGAATCAATGATTTGGAGATATAGGCTATTTGGGACCCCGCTAAATGCCTGTACGCCAGTTTAACTTTGGTCGGTACGTGGGACCATGACTTCCAAACAAAATGTTGTTCCAGTGTCAGATGCAACTAAGTCATTAATGTGTCGAAGTTTACTATCAAACTATATTCTTGGTGCGAGCATGCGCAAAAATGTACTTCTATATTCAAGTGCCGTTATGGGGTCTCCAATCTGAAATACACAAATGCCCTTTGAATGTTTTTTATTTCAAAAATAACTAAGCTAAAAGGGCTGTCATAAAAAAACTAGAAATTTGTTTCAGACAGGTTAAGTGCGCATGAAATTACTATAAAGAAGTGTCGAATAGGTAAATTCGTTAAAATTAGGACATAATTATAAAAATTGCTACTTTAATTCACTGTATAAGCACGGGACTCTGTCCGACTTTCATGATAAGACAACAAAATCCTCTGATAAGACAACAAAAAGACTCGACCTCCGTAGCCTTTTCGTAATGATATCGTGAGTATTAAATATAGAATTTTATAAGGTTTTATTAAGTTATGCACAGATTTTAGTTCAAACACGCGACGTTACTATAATAAATTATAGATGGGGCAGTACACTTGAGGTTGTGTCACACTTTCATTGACCCCGCTTTAGAATTCCCTCGTAAGCACATACATACCACTGTGCACATACGCGCACATACGCGCGTTAACTCTGCAAAAACATTTTTAAAAAATAACACAAATAACATCTTGAGACGATATAAAAGAACATGTCAGTACTGTTTGGATGGCAAGACATCAAAGTACTGTGTGATGACAGAACTGATCATGGTTTTAACAGGGTACAAAATTACAGCTTGAGCAGCAGGGGACCAAAGTTCTTCATTAGAGTACTTTTTAGCATTATGGTGCCAGAATAACTAATTAGTGTACTATTTTAGCACCATGGCACCCAAGTACTTCATGAGTGAACTTAAAACAGCAGTACATCCACATTATTGCTCGAGCCTGAGTACTGTTGAATCATTTTATTTCGCGCGGGTTTAATTTTCGCGTATTTCGCGCTACGACAAGAGCGCGAAATTCAACCTCAGCGAAATAAAACAATTTAACAGTGTTTCTTTATAGGAAAATACAGTTGCGCGAATAAATGCCCCAGCGAATTTGTTGCGCGAAAATTCGTCCCCGCGAAATTAAATGATACCACAGTAGTTTTTGAGCAGCATGACACAATAGTACTGTTCGAGCAATAATAATGAAGATGATTTATGGTGGTGTCAGTGATGCTGTTGCCGCTGCAAGGAATTATTTTTACTCGTCGCTTTTTTCTGTCTGTGCTCAAAGCGAGGTAACTCCTTCGTGACTATTTGACATATAACAGTCCTTAGCAGTTGTCTTTTCTTACGTCTTGTAAATCGATGTAGGAGATTAGATGACCACTGTTAAAGATACTATTGATAGATAGGATAAGCAATTCAAACACACGATTATTACATTCCTCTGTAAGAGGGATGTGATAAGGTATGTTAAATTGCAGGTTAAAATCGACTTGAACAAAACTTAGCCCCCCCCTCCAACCCCAATACACCTACCCCTCACCCCCATACACCACCTAAAAATGAAAAGAGAAAGACAAACAGAAAATAATATTGGCTGTTCATTTTACTTATCAGTATTGCATAATGGGAACGATACGTTTTAAACAAACTTGGAGATTTTGTCCTAACATTTCCCGTCTGTTACTGGAGCATTAACTAATAGCTACAAGATGCTACTTGAATCTTTTTGATATTAACAGTTCATACCTGGTCTTAAGGTATAAAATGGAGACCAGATACCCGAGTCCTGCAACACATGGCTTTCGGTGCATTCTGTTAACATTTTCAACCAACCATGCTCTTATTCAACGCAAAATCTCATGCAACTCAGCATAGATTTTCGAATACTGGGTACATGTAATTTATTTGCTTATTACTACGAATAATTGCTGAAAATAACATTCATTTAATCAAGGAAATATGCTTTATAATGCCAATCATATAATAATAATAATAATAATAATAATAATAATAATACAAATAAATAATAATAATAATAACAACAACAACAACAACAACAATAATTATAATAATAATAATAAATCTCAGACTAGTCTTCAATCAGTTTTATAATCTTGGGGCCAAATGTAGTCCGGTGGGGAAGAGCATGATTTAAAACGGCAAATAATCTTACTCACATTATTGACTTCCGGCTTAGAAAATACATGTACACTTAACAGCACTTAAGAATCAAAACGAACCTCTTTCTATAATGGGAGTATCTTAGTCGTCTTAGGTCAACTAAAGGCCCGCAATTGTTTCAGTTTGGCACCTGCTGTGTGGGTGAAATTTTTTGCGGTTGCTGCTTTGCTTTAACTTTTCTACAGTTATTTCTAAACAGTAGACACAAGGACCTAATATCCATAAAACTAAATCTGGAGACCAGTTTAAAATCTCAAGCATAATATGCTTGAGATTCGAGACTAGTCTCCAGTTTTAGTTTTAAGATCTCGGGAAAAGGTCTCTGCTAAGAAAAAAGGAAGACTCGCGTTGCAAGTTGAACCGCAAGGGACCGTGTTTTTTTGTGTTTTTTTTTTGTAACTACTGGCTTAAAAGTCAAACCTACCGGCTATTTCGGCAAATTTAACAGTATAGTCCTCAAGCCGAGCATTGTTTAGTTCGTTCCAGGGACTGATAGTACAAAACTGACATGCTCTTTTACCGAAATGGCATACCGGCTCATTAGGCAAATTGACACCTGACTTCTTAAGTCCCTAACATAAGGTGATACTGTTAGTACAACTGACATGCTCCTATACAAAATCGTATAAGGATTGACGTTGACGTTGTCACTGACAAATGTACACACATATTATAATATCCCGCGGGCGATCTGAAGTCACAGTCCTTTGTAATACAATAAAAAATTTAACAGTCAAAATTAAAATGGATTGTTATCAGTTATTGTCACTTCATTCTTAACCTCCCCGTTGACTTGTTAATATATACTTGTTATCTCCCTTCAATTTAAGGTGATAAATCATTTAAAAGGACACATGGTATGTAAAGCAGATAGTTATACCATGTAATGTTTAACCATTGTTAACATAAAATAATCAGCTTGCGTGCATGTCAGCTTCTGAAGTCTTCGATTAATACAAGAATCGTAGGTAGTAAACGTACCACACCGCTCACTTCATACTGATGCCAAAACAAGGGATATACTCAGTGCATTATTCAAGTGGGAATCTATTCGTCCAAATCAATGCGACTCTTAGGGAGGTGTGTGGTGGCGGGTTGGGGACGTGTGGGGTGGCGGAGGGAAGCGTGGGTGGCGGGTGTGGGGTGAGGTGTGGGTGGCTTCGGGGGTGTGGGGTGGGGGATGGAGGTGTTGGGGTGGCGGATGGAGGTGTGGGGAGCTGGAGGGAGGTGTGGGGTGACAATCATGCCTCGTAGAAGGCAGGAGGTCAGGAATCCTGTCGGTAAACACAGGGTTCAAAAGACAAAATTAACATCACACGTAGATTTTTCCAGTTTAATGGACTTAGTAAATAAATGGAAACATCTTGTTAAATTATTAAAACATTTTGAACAACATTTCCTTTACATGAAAACTATTGTCTATCCAAAGTCAATATTTGTAAAAAGTAAACCCTTGAACATGCTAGGTCTTTGAAAACACAGGTTTCCTTTCAAAAACAAGCTTCGGGTTTGATACAATGAACAGCAAAATGTTATGACAACAACTTATGTTAGACAGTTAAAAAAGAAACACCAGCACTTGTTTTACACTGAAAGAAAATTTTGGATTGAAAAGTTTTATTTAAACAGCAGCATGAAATGTTGGGACATCTTTTTCCACTACTGCAAACAAAGTAGCGTAAAAGTCTGTTTTACTCTCGTGAAAAAAAAAACTGTCACATGTAGTGAGGTAGAGGCAAGTTCAGCGGAGTATTTACAAAACTTAACAGTGACATACATGAATTGTAACGAATGTAAATTACAGTCTGTAAAAACAAAAATGAAAGATATCCAGTTACTTTATTTATCATTCTTATCAAATAAAAAATCCTAAAAACATTGAAATTTGGCATTTTTCCAAGGGAAATAAATATATGTTATTGCTTTAGCATTTAAGGCGTCGCAAACATTGCAAATGGCGAAAACAGGCTAAAATTTCAAAAATGAATTTTGGGGAAAAAACTTATTGCCACCTAGATTTTAGTAAAGAAATGTATTTAGCTAAGGATGTTGTTAATGTTTGCAAGCTCAATTTAGTCTAATTCGTGTTCTAATTATCAAGCACATACTAAAACAATAATACTGAAATCTATAGAAATCTACTTTCGGTTTGCACCGGGATGTAAGTTTTCCTTGAATTTCTTGAAAACCCTAACATTATTTAGACGAAAAGGCACTAAACATTGTAGACCAGCAAATACTTCTTTCAAAAAGGAGTTGGTTTGGTATATTGTCCATGAACTTCAGAGTTCTCATGCAAATGGTTTTTCTTTTGTTTTAGTATGTGTTTGGTAATTAGAACATGAATTAGACTAAATTGAGCTTGCAAACATTAACTACATCCATCGCTAAATACATTTCTTTACTAAAATCCAGGTGGCAATAAGTATTTCCCCAAAATTTCATTTTTGAAATTTTAACCAGTTTTCGCCATTTGCAATGTTTACGACCTCTTAAGCGTCCTCATTTGGGAACAAAATACGAGCAAATTCCGCTTGGTTAATTGTTTTTGATAATAAAAAAAAGAAATATAAATGGATCGAGCTGCTTCAAAGAAATGGGGGCCCTGTAAAACAAACTTCGTAAAGTTGTTAAATAAAATATCATGTTTTTTAAATAACAGTGTAACTATATCAACTAAAAATATACATGTTTTTATTAGTTGAGCATAATCGGCGAGCAAAGTCATTTGTATAGACTATTATGTATTATTATAGGTACAGAATGCTGTTGACTGCAAACTTCTCCATTATTCAATGAAATTATGACAATACTTCTTCCTGATTTGCAAATCTAGTGAGAACCCTAAAATGAGATTAATTTACGTGTTTTCGCCGTTTTTCATTTCCTTTTTAAGCGAAACTGAATCCAAACGATCTTCATATTTCTCCTTTTTCTTAATCTCAGAAAGGATTTCTAACACAACTGGATTAAAATTGGGTTCGTCCTGAAACTCAGGTACTGTATCAGACTGAATAGGAAGAGGCCTTGTAACATTCTGTGTGTAAATCTGAAGGTATTTTGGACCTAAACGATCATGAAAGTTAGCTTTGCACATTTTTAATTGGTCTGGGATTCCAGTACAAAACAACTTATGATTTAATGCCAGCCAAAGATAAACAATAGTCTGGAAGTTTAGATCTCCATCTGGTAAGAACAGATCCATTTGCTTTGATTTAATGAGCGTATCTTTTTTACAATCATACATTGATATCATCAATTTCTCTGCAGATATTGCTATTCCAGGCACCAATGAACTGTTTGATCCTAAAGCATTGACTTTATTTTGCAGGAAGGAAAATACCACTGTCTGAGCATAAATCTGTGAGAAGTCATCTTTAGTAAAGCAATTACTTTTCTTCACTTCAACTGAGGAATGTGAAGAATGTGATTGTAGTGAGGCAGTATCAGAACATTCTGCATTAACATCGTCAGGATCTTCTGCAGAGACATCATCAGAACCTTCTGCAGCATCCTTGACCATCAAGTGTAACTCTTCTCCATTTATCATTATATCTGTTCGCCCATGCCACCCTTCAGCAACACCTGCAATATGAAAAGTTATCCCAAGTAAGAAACAAAAACCAGCATGTTTGAATATTCTAAGAGTTGTAACTGAAGCCAGCAGAGATACTTGTAAAATTCCTTTTAAACACCCCCTTGGGTGTTATATTTTCTGATAGGGGGCAGTTATTATTTTTAATAATTATTTTAATTCTGATATTACATTCTGAAGGATATTGGATAATAAATATGGATTTTCTTTTTTTACCTAAAAAAATCACATGGAGCATTTATAAGAGGGGGGCGGGAGGAGGAATTTCACGGTTTAAAGCATGGTCTTAATGTAGAATCTGTTTTACAGGGGAGTGAGTATTACAGAAATGCCATTTCTAGTTCAACTGTATTTTGTGGAATTTTAATGTTTTTAACTTACTTTACTGATTCTCAGACTGATGCTACCTTTAACACTATATTTAGTATGTAAACAAAGATCTGTGATCTTGATGACATTGGTAATTTTCCATCACTTAGGCATATCAGTTGGCTTAGGCATATCAGCTGCTGAGGGAATTATGTATATTTAGATTATTATGTAAACAATGTCATGTGACCCAGTGGACCAATCAGAAGCCTCAATATATTTATTAAGTTGATCATTCTGCTTTTGGCTTTCAGACAGAACACTGTAGGAACTTTGGCTTATTGTTCAAAATTATAGAAATTAATTATTTTATTGTATTTTACTATTAAAAGAGTTTTAAAAGGTATTAAATACTTATTTAATATTTTTGATAATTTTTCCAAATTAATGTGTTTGTTTAAATAATAGTTCAGTCTTTTTGTTAAGTATTATGAATACATTAATTACTGGAAAATTATAACTAAATTTATACTTGCTGCTGCGGGAAGTTGGATGAGAAAACATAATCTTGAAACCATGCAGAAACTGAATTTCTATTATTAACAACAGTGACCTTTACCTTGATCAAAGACATCTTAATATTAGCAACCCACATACCTAGTTCGATGTCGATAGGTCACAGCTCACTGAAGTTATTATGCAGAAACTGAATTTCTATTTTTAGCAACAGTAACCTTGACCTTGATCAC